>VWZP01004695.1:477913-703350 GCA_013396995.1 Dicaeum eximium | reverse complement strand
GAGGGGCCGCCTGCCCGGCCGTGCGCCCCCGGGTCGGGCCGGCCCCGCCAAGGCCTGGCGGGCCCCGCCGGCGCGGTGCGGGGCGGAGCGGAGCGGAGCGCACGGAATGCCCGAGCCCACCCCGGGGCGCTTCCCTCCCCTGGCCCCGCGCCCTCCCTCGCTCGCACGGCGGAGTTTCCCCGCGCCTTCCTTGGTCTGCCGGGGATAAATAATTAATCCGGCTGTGTGACCGGGGAATTCTCTCAGCTCCCCTTGCTTACCGCCGTGACCCCTGAGGAGCGCCCTGATACGTGACTGCTTGGCGAAGGGCGGGGGAGAGAGGGAATTTAGGCGGTGAAAAACACGGCAAACGTTTGTCTTCCCTCCCCGAGCCTGTCGAAAATGACACGAATAACTTCAGCTCCCTTACGGAGGGACCGAACGTGGCAGTGTGCCCAGTGCTGTGGCTCAGGTGCAGCGCTCAAGTTAGGTGTGCAGTACTGGGTGCTCAAAAATCGCTCCATCCTCCTGCTCTCTCAACAGCCAGAACTGAGAGGGAAGATGCGCGGAAATTAGGGGTGATAATAGTTTGAATCCCTTTCTACTAATGTTTTGAGATATGCTGATAGAGCCACAAATCTTCCATCTGCATGCTCCCTCATTAGGGCATTTAGATGGTAGTCCCATCAGCCCTTACTCATGAAAGTAATCCTCTGAGCAGGTAGTGGGCAGATTTTACCTCTTAGGTCATCAGTTTTCTTTTTTTTCGTTGTAATCTTAACAAGCAGTCGTGAACACTATCCAGAGATCATGTTCTTTCATTAGAACTACCTGAAGTTCCTTTCCATTGTTATTGTTGTGTCAAAGTGTTGCAGAAGACTTTTATACATTGTTACTGTTTCTCATCCTGTTTTTAAAAATAAAGTTTGCAAGGTGCATGGTGCTGAAGTCCAACATCAAATTTGAAGTGTGTTTGACATTTGATGGGTACTTTTTCACTGGACAAAAACAAGTTTTCAGAAATTTCTTGTATGTTACATGGGAGCAGCTTTCAGGATATGAGTAAACTTCCAGACGTTCTATAAAAATATTTATATATTAGTGATGCTGGAAGAGACTTTGTCCTGCAAGATCCTTGCTAATCTCATGACAATTTCTGCTTAATATAGTTTGCATCTTACTGGGCAGAGATAACAAGAGCAAGTATAAAACATACATTACTCATTGGGACAACTGTACTGCCACAGATAATAAACACGGGGTGTCATCTCTTGCAGAAGTGTTAATCTCCATAACACAGAAACTCACTTAAGTGCTCAGTTCTTAAATCTTCCCTAATCGATTGTGAGAAGTTGCTCCTTCTCTATCATGTTTTATGAAGTGTGTGGATTACTGGATTACAGTGTAAACTTCAACACAAAGCATTTAACTTTTTTCCAGCCTGGTTGTTAAAGCAGGTGTAGTGCAGTTATAACCAGAATTTAGGAATAAATTATATTAAATCTCCACTTAGAAATGCATCACTGTCCCGACATTTATGAAGATATCTCAGCCCTTTGAAAACTTCTAGGTTTAGAAGAATTTTTTTGCACTAATGATATGTCTTTACATGATTTTTAGTATTTCAGTAAATTTCCCTTTTTTCCTTGCAGATTATGTTTATTTTGAAAATTCTTCCAGCAATCCGTATCTCATTAGGAGAATTGAAGAACTTAATAAGGTAAAAATATCTAAGATTCTTTCTTAACCTTTGGCAACAGTCAGTGGGCTTGTTAAAACCTGAGAATTATTTCCATCCCTTAAGGCTTCTGCTGTAGTAGGGGTTTCTGGTGGTTATTGAAAACTGCTTATGTGATATCCTGTAGTTCTGCCCTGTTACCTACGGAAACACCCAGTTGCTCATTCCTGGTGAACAGGATTACTCTGCTGCAAAAATTTTCTGACGAATTCTATGAATTACTGGAGAGATGAATGAATTTGATTCTCTGGCTGAGGATGACACTGTGAATCCATCTGGAATGACAGCCATCATGTCATGTGTCTGCTTTTAGATAGATGTCTGGAGAGCTGGAAGGTACCAGCGAGACTTTGCAGTGATCAAATAACAGAATATGTGACTTCTGGGGCTGTTTATTGCTCTGCCTCTTGGCAGCTGTGAATGGAGAATGGGCTTTTGAATAAAGTACAGACTGTGTTCTCTGTCTTTATCCTGAGTGTGTTTTCCTAAAAAAATGAAGGCTCTATTGACTGTCATTTTGGGGAAAGCATGATTATTTTTCTTCACTCTGACACTACTAAGAATAGTGTGGAGCTTCTAAATGTATTACTTTTTTAAAATTTTCCCTCAAGCAGTATTAAAATTTACTGATGCACTGCATCAAAAGTTAATTGTCAAAATGCCCATCATGGTGTAAATAATGATTAAGATATGTTTTTCCCAGTGGTTAGAAAGTAAATTTAAAAAGTGGTGACCTGCAAGTCATTTTCTTCTTATTAATAAAACATAACACTGTGCCATAGCAGACATCAACCACATTAACTATTAGTGCTGTCCAACACAACATCCACTGAACTTGTGCATGGCAAATAATTTTTGACTTTTATTGGAGAAGAAAATTTTTTATTCACAGTAATTGACATGATTGCAATCATGTATTGAATGTAATGTTTATTATCTTTAAACTGCACTGCTGTAATTTAATCTTGCTTGTGCAGGGTAAAACAGAGTAATTTATTGATTTTTTTTTTTTCCTTAAAGAGAGGTTGGAGGTTGTAGTCCAGACATCTTGAATGTGAATGGTTTGCTTTCATGTGTTAAAGATTTTGAGCAAATATGGAGGTGTTACGTAAATATGTAATGAAATGCTTTGATTATTGTTCTACCAGGGACAATGTTTTTTTTGGTAAGAAACTTAAAACGTTATACTTTTTAGTATTAAATAATAACTCAAGGTAAAAAAGTACTTTTGTACCCTTCAAGGAGGAGGATACAGTTCTTCAAATATTAGTAAATTCTTTATAGAAGATCATGGTCCCCATAATTGGTCACGAAAGCAACACTGAACTAAATAGCTCTTTTATTTTAGGAGCTGATTCAAAAATCTTTCAAAAAGACTTTTTAAATAAATGTTACATTAAATGATTCTGAAGAAATGCCAGAGTACTTTGAATTATACATTTCTGTCTAAAGCTGGATTGTAAAGAAATGTTCACAAGATTGTAACATTTCTGAAGGATTCTGAAGGATTATTGTTAGCATGATGCTGGCATTGCACCTCTGAACACCTGAATAAAATATCAATTCTGAGGACTCAATAACTGTAGTAAATCCTCTTGTCTGGTCTGAAATTGGCACTGGCCTCTCTCAAGAAGATTTTATTTATTGGAGTAATTCTGTTGATTTCAGCTTGACTGATCATGTGAGAACTACTGATAAGAGGGAAGATTCCAAGCAGAGAGCGTTTAATTTGTATTACTCAGCTGAGGAGGGATGCATTCTGACTTGATTTTCTCTTTCTTTTGTAGACTGCCAATGGGAACGTGGAAGCAAAAGTGGTGTGTTTCTACAGGCGAAGAGATATCTCTAACAGCCTTATAATGCTTGCAGATAAGCATGCTAGTAAGTAGGTGGTGTAGGGCGTTTTTTCTTACTAACACAGCCCGCTCAATCTCTGCAACTGCTTAAAATTGCAGGGTTTTTGGCATGTGAACTATATATTTATGTTAGGCATGTATTAATATCCAGTTAGCTTAGTATTATCTGATACTCTCCTGCTCCTATCAGTTGCTTCTGGGAATTAAGTTAAGCTGTATCCATGTGATTGAGACTGTTCATCAGGAAAAAAAAAGACTATATCTTTTCATCTGGAAGATACAGCTGCATTTCTTTTTTTTTTCATTTCAAAAGGAATTCTTGATTGTAAGTCAATTTAAGCTTAAGAGCACTTGTGATTATTAGATGTGACTTTTTTGAGTTAGACATATACATGTATTGCTTAATGTAAAAAATTAAATGTATCATTGGGGACTGAAAATCACTGGAGATTCTGAAAGAGCTGTTATGTGCATTTATGATAAATGTAGATATTAGTAAAAAATAGGGGGGTTGGGTTTTTTTCTATTTTTTTTTCCAGAAAAACAAGTGGTAATAGGTGAAAAAAAGCCCCATTTTCAGCATGAAACTAAACTTTTTTTTGTATCTACCATTTGCTATACAAGTGAAATGTCATATTGTTCCATAACTTTTTGATGAAAAATATAATTCTGAAGAGAAAAAATACAATTCTGAAAATATAATTCAGAACCTAAAAATCTGAGATGAAAACAGTAATTTGCAAAATACTCCAGTCATATTTGTGAATAACTGAAATGTGAAGTGCATCAACATCCCATAAATTTCTTGCCATATGCTATTAAATACCATTTTGATTATACATAATCCTTGAGTTTTCAAAACTAATCTGTGAATAAGTTATATAGGGGTTATAAATCTCTAATTTATCAGGATGAATCTCTTGAAAGACATTAGATGATGCCAACTTTTTTATGCAGATAGATGATGGTGTAATTAGGTGCTTTAAAAATACCCTGCAATTTGTTTAATGTCCAGCTCTGATAATTTTGCTCATACAGGTGTGGTTAGTGAAGAGAAACAGCCAACCTTTGGCATTTGTTTTATTCTTTTATTGGTCTTAGAGAAGTGGGGGTGATTTGAATGCATAGTATGAAGTACTAGCTTGGTTTTTATAGGAAGACAATACATCTTGCTTCTGTACTAAGTAATTTAATGTTTTTATTATATAGTTTGGTGCACTCTGTAGTTATTTGTGACCTATTTATGATCATGATCATCAGCCCCCACAATCATTAGTTTTTTAAGTTCTTCCAGATGAAATGTATAGAAACATAGACCTTTAGGTGAGCTTCACTAAACTTTCTAGCACTTTTTTTTTGTTTTTCTTTTCTAATGGAGGGGGCATGAAAGTATGAAAAGGATAACAATTTTACTGGAAATACTTTTTTATTTAATTTGATTTTTAAGACATGAAACCTGTAATTTTTTTTTAGTTGGCTTATTTTTTAGAAAAGGGTATGTTAGTCCTGTGGGTATCATTCAATCTGGAAAAGTGAGTAAGATTTTTTTTAAATTTCCTTTGTGAGTTTTAGATTGCCATTTTGTCAGCACTTTGATAGAAAGGACTTGTTGATGGTTTGTTGTTCTTCTCCTATAACATACTAGGGGTTTGTTGGTGTCACTAGGAGTGCCATGGAGTATTCCATCATGTTTTCTCTGTTGGGATTCTCTTGTGGTCTTGTAGTGAGCAAACAGAAATGTGATTTCCAGCTGGTTCAACAAACACCTTTAGAATGCCTTTGTCTCACAGGTTATGAGCCTTCTAACCCAGCCCTCCTATGAATTATGTTTCTCTGTGAACATTTTCTCTGGACACAATGTTTCTGTTCTGACCAATCGGTGGAATCTGTAGTGCCAAATTCTCTTAGGAGATGTTTATTATGGTTACAGGGGACAGCACATAGCCAAGGATTGCTCACCTAGAGCTTCCTATAGCTCATGGAGCAGATGTAGTTAAATGTCAAATCAATTTAAAGGCTTTCATACTGGAATAACACAGTGTTCTGTTTAAAAATACGGTGTGTGTAAAGAAAATATTTGTATATTTATGAACTGAATGTTTTGGAAATGTTTTATATAGCTAAGCATGTTGACATGTCAACACTTCTACCTGGTTTGGTATAAAATAAATAGTAAAAGGTACAAGTTTCTTATGGAGTTCAGCCACTGATTTCTGCCTTGTGCCTGTTTGGAGAAGTCTTAAGTATAAGATCTGCTTGATCTTTTCCAATGTTATTTTGTATTGCTAGCTTTTTTTTTTCTTTATCACTGATAAAACTGGTCTGAGTAATGTATTTCTCAAGATTTTGGTGCATGGGGGTTGGGATTTTTTTGACTGACATCAATTTCTGAAGGTTACATTTTGAGATGTAGATATGGTCCCATTTACTGAAAGAAGAAAGCAGCTTTGTAAGAAAATATTTTGGAACTTTAGAAAGAAATTTTCAGTAACTTGCAAAAGTTTCAGAATTATTCTAAAGAACGTTTGGGAAACACAGAATAAAGTTGATCTGTGACTTTATCACTGGTAAGGAGTCGGTATATTGTTTTCCTAGGGTGTTTTTTGTTGTTGTTTTTGGGGTTTGTTTGTTTGTTTTGGGTTTGTTTGTTTGTTTGGTTTTTTAAATGTTGTTGGTATTTTTTTGTTTGTTTGCTTTTGTTTTAAGTTGTTTTCCAAAATGTTTCAAGGTATTGTAACAAATTGAGGGGGGGAAATAAAATTTTCCTTAGACCATTGTAAAATATTCAGGTACAGAGTAGTTCCCTTGTTTTCAAAGAATGTCACTAATCTGTGAGGAAATTGTATTGCTTTCTTTTTCCTCTGGTGTTTCAGGTGGAATTTAATGAAGGAAATTTTTTTTTGTCTACCAGCATCATGTATGACATCAGTTTAGGTCTGGAAATAGTTCTAGAAGCTGACTGTAGCCACTTAAATCCAAGGATTTGGAATGTTTTATGGGCACTTGAGGACTTTGTTTTTTTCACCTTTGATTTATGTTACTATAAAATAGAGTTTATGGTAAGGTCAGCTTGAAATACAAACCAAAATACTGTCCAGGATCAGCTTCTTGGTCCTGTGCAGCCTCCTGAGCTTAGTGAGAGAGAGTTCTTCTGGGGTGTTAACACTCACCAACACTTGGGTTGTAGTGAAGGGAAAAGAGGGAAAGAGAGATGAGTGGAGCATGGCAGGCAGTACAAGAGACAGATATTACAGCAGATACCCGCGTGTGTAAGCGGGTGCACTTGGAGAGCTGGGACAGAAACACTCAGCTCATTAAAATGGGTGAAGCAAACATAAAGGGGTGGCACAGAGATGTTTCCTAACTAAATGGTGTGATTGCGAAATTGCCAGCTGTAGCTGAATCTATAAAATGTAGATGAATCTTGATCTTCAGGAGAATTTATGTAAGTGTTTTAGGGCAAGGTTTTAATAGCTGTGGAGAGGAGACTGTATCAGCTTTGTACCAGCACTGGTTTTGGGTTACAGTCAAGGGCTCAAGTTCTGTATTTCCTTCTTTTGCAGTAGATTTCTCACAGAATCATAGACTATCCTGTATTACAAGGGATACATGGGGATAATTGTGTCCAACTCCTGGCCCTGCACAGGGACCATTCCAAGAACCATACCATATTTGAGGTTTATTCACTACTGCTTTCCTGAAGCTGAGTGGGGTGACCTGAGTGCATGATGCCATTTTTTGCAGTTCTTTGCACTTTAGGTTCTTTATCTGATCATGTGTTATCATGTAATACTATGTCTGAAGTCATTCTCTTATTGCAGCTCCCCAGCCAGCTTTTGCCTAGTCAACCATCTGATGAGAATATAATAAAATTACTGTTGTTGGAATCCTTCATCTTCTGATTTATTAAGAGGGTTTGTTTCATTTAGGTGTGCTGAGATGCTGACTAAATGCCAAAAATGTTTCTGGGCCTGTGATAAAGCCCATGCAGAATGTATATTTTCTCTCCAATACAGTTTGCGAATGAGATAGTACTCAGTTAAAAAAAAAAAAAAACAAAAAACAAGCTTTTGAGATATTTGTTTCATTGACTGAGATGAAAGGTAAAATGAGATTTTTCTAGATTACAGAAGATGATGAAAAAATCATGTTCAATCTCAGTTCTTTTTAGAGATCGCTTACTGGCTTTACTTCTTGTTGCACATTTTTAAAACTTTTATTCTTTTGCTCCTGATCACACACGTTTTGTGTCACACTGCTTTGTAAAATGGTGCTTCTGCTACAGAATTTTTGTACATGATAGATATTAGAAGGAGAAGAGTCCTGCTAGTGATTCCTGGTTAGACAATCATTACGGTTGGAAAAGACCTCCAAGATCCAGCCTTTGACTGAACACTGCTGTGCCCACTAAACTTTATCATCAAATGTTGGAGTCTTTACTCAGATCTGACCTTTATATGACTTTGATGCGTTGCAATGAGAAACAAATCCAGTATTCTCTCTGTACTTCAGGTTTTTCTGCCTGTAAAGCAATGCTCCTATCAGAAGTTGTTATTAAAGTTGGTGAAAAATATTTAATATGCCAATATGTTTTTATAGTTGCCGTTAAAAGATCTCGAAGCGCCTTACAAACACTTGTAGTTTATTTTCTATATAATATCAAGAATGTTCCAGCATTCTTGGAAATGGCTTGATCTTGCAGAGCAGGTTAGCTGCTGCTGAGCCTTCTTACCTTCACTTAAAGGTGCCTTGTATTTGAGGGGAAGAATATTTTACATATTGTCTATGTTAACTGCCAACACTCCAGATGCATCCGAGAGAATGAAGCTGTTAATATTCCATCTGATTTTTGAGAAGCATTTTATTTCAGTAGAGCAGCAGGCTAGCAGGTATCATTGAAGATGTTAAGAAAATGAGCTTAACTTGAGCAGTAGTGTTTAGCAGATTACTCGTTGGTGTTCCCAAAGATACACAAAACTGAAATGTGAATTCCTTTTGTGTCAGGTTTTTCAACATATGGTTGCTGTTGTGTAGTGGTATTCTTAATACTCAACTTCAGGAAAAACACAAGAATTTTTCCTGCCTTCTCCAACAACCAAAAAAATACAATTTAGAAAGTTGTATGAAAAAAGTTATTGGTGTTACGGGTGTGGAGACCCTTGGGGTTGAGAAAAGGGCTCCAGAGTAAACTGTCTAAAACACCTTGTGTTCTTCGGTGTTCGGTTATGTTAGTCACATATTTGACTCAGTAGAATTCAAAACATTTATAAAATACAATAGGTGGACTATTTTTGTCCAATCACATTGTAACACAACCAGAAACTTGGTGGGGTTTTTTTTTTTTCCCTTTTGGTTCTTGTTCTTTTTCATTGTAGTAGTTCATGTACATCAAACTAAACAGTTACTCATAAAGGATACAATGTTTCTTTAACCACAATCCCTTTTCTGAAAAATCACTTTAAGATGACTTTTCCTGTTACCTAATTCAAGTCACATAATGTCTTAGCCTAAAAGTATGTTTTGACTGGAGATCTTATTTGAAATCTTAAATAGTCTTTTTTTTGGTTTCACTACTTCCCTTGATACCTGTTGTCTTTGCACCCTACGTTCAGTTAGAAGCACCTTTGGTGAAAGGAACCCAAGAGACTCTTGGGTTCAATATTGACTCTTCTGCTGCATACAATCCATTTTCTCTATCTTGATAATTTTAAATGTTGAAATAATTAATAGTTTCTATTAAAAAAAGACCTTCCAAACAATAAAAATCAACCCTATGGTGAATACTTTTTTGGTCTTGCTTATGGTCATGTTGGTGAAAGAAAACCAAAACAAAATAAGTCTTTAAAGCTCAAGAGTACAATTGATTTGTGTCTGTTACCGTAGTGTAAGTAACACTTCCATGGAATTTTTTGGCTTTTGCAAAGTTTTCTGTTAGGTTACAGTTCCTTTTTTCAATTGCACTTGGTGAGAAGCCCTCTCTTGCTTGCTGTTAAGAAAAGAGATCTGTTGATATCACCCTGTGGTGAAAAATACCATTTTTCCAGTTGGATAGGAGAAAAAGGAGCCCAGGCCTGAAAAGACAGAGCTGGGAATCAAAGGTAGGAGAATCTCCTGAACTGTGTATAAGGAAGAAGGCTTGGCTGCTAGATATGCCTGAGGAGTGGTGAACAGACTGGTGTAACTGGCTCAGTGAGATACTGCCTTGTTAATCTCAAGGCTTCTGTAAATATAAGCTGGTGTTTTGTTTGCAGCTCAGTGTCCCTGGCTCTGTCATCTCTGTCCACACACATAACCCCCTCAAGAATTAGGAGAAAATCAGTTTTGATCTCACATAGTTGCCCTCTTCTCTTTGAGGACAAGACAAGTTTTTCAGAAGTCCTTGTCTGTGAGTGACTCAGTAACCCTGGCTCTTGGGTTTGTTTTGAAGATGGGGTGGTGAACAGTAACAAAACCAAATATAGTAAGCCAGGAAATGTAGGTGTATAGTTTCAATGTTGCTTTTGTTGGAATTTCACATGTTAATACTTATTTACAGTCATCTGATAGAGACATGTAAACTAAGCAGTAGCAAATTCAGATATGTTGTGTTGCTTCTGGAAATGCTGAAGTCTGTGATGTGGGAGAGACACACCCTAGGAGGACCACTGAAGGATGATACAGATAACAAATTCTTTAATCAGTGGCAGAGTAGCTTTTATGCTAAAGCACTTACATTAGTCTATCATTTTCACTGAAAATGAGCTTGGGGTTTTTTGTGAGGAAGACATGATCTCTTTGATCTCCTGAGACAAGGGAACATCAAGTTTTCCTTCATTTACCCCAGAGAATGCCTTCAGTTGTAATTTATTTGAAGACGGGGGACAAAATTCAGAACTTGCTGAAATACAGCAAGCCTTGTTGAAAACTACTTCCTTGTCACCAAGGAAAAACTTGTCTCAAGGCTCCCAATTATTCTTTTCAAGGGTGCTTTGGGTAGTGTCATAAATTATGTGTTTTCTTAATTTGATTTTTTTTCAAGAACTTGTGAATGTTTTCTCTCCTCAACAGTGAAAGCAATAAAGAAGCAGTAATGAGGAGCATTTTGCTTCTGATAATATCTGAGTATTCTTTTTGTGACTGACATTTAGAATTAGTAGTTATATTGTCTCATTAACAAGTTTACTGTCAGCCCCAGGTATCTTGTAGAATTACTGACTTCTGTGTCCATTCAGGCTCCTTCTTTGGTGCAGTCTGGCTTGTTAGATTGTGGATGTTAATGATCTTCTCTTAATGGATGAATGGATTTACAACTAAGTTCATAATTTTAGGAGTTCTAAGCTGTTATGGAAAACTTGCATAAACAGGTTTTTTTCACCTGTGTGTCATCTGCATTTGGATCATGTATGGCTTCTTCTCCTATAAAAAAATTACCCACTCTGTACAATTTGTATAACTACATCTGAATTTTTGCATGGACTGTCTAGCTAGTAACTGCTGGCTTCATCTTTAGACCTCCAAATTATAAACTTATAATTTTGGGCAAGTGTGTGTAGGTTAATTTTCTTTCAAATTCAACAATCTTATTTTCTGAACACAGAATTTAAGAGGCTTGGATAGATTGCTGCCAATTTCTCTGAATGTAAAATCAAACTAAACCTAAAATCTGGATTAATTCTATGAATTGGCTGTGAAGAGTGGAAAGCTGTAAAATATTGGTTCATATTTATGCTTAAAACTGTTTCATAGATATATGAAGCTCAGTTTTTATTTTTATTACTTAAATACCAGAAGTATTTATTTAGTAAGTTTCCTTGGTAAAGAACTCAGCAGGGTACAAAAGGTGTCACTTTTTAGAGCTCTACTCCCAAAATAAATTTTTCACATCTGAGTCTTTAGAAGGAGAGAATATTCACAGAAAATTGCCAAAGCATTGTGCATTCCCCTATTTCCCTGTGTTCCTTAGGATTCATTTCCACATGGTCAAGTTGAAATACAGATGCCATTATTACTGTACTTGTTCAGGGTTTCTTTTCATTTGTGAAAAACATGTAACTGTTTTCTCTCAGCTGCTTTCCTGCCTCTTCCATGTTTCTTAATTGTGCATGCAAGTGATCCTAGGCTGCTTTCTTGGTACCCTTAAAATACTTGTAGTATTTAAATTGATATTATTGATCATAACTTTTTGTCTCATGAAGTTAAATAGATTTCCATAATCTCAAATAGTTCTACTTCTTGTTTTCCCTTGGCTCCTAATTTTAAGTGACTTTTCCCACTTTCTTCCCAGTGCTCCCACATTGTACCAAAGCACCTGAGGCATAAATTTTAGACTACAAAAACATTGCTAGGTTATCTCTATCTGTAAAGCTCCAATTAGAAATGCATTTCACATCTTCAAAGAGTTCTCTGATAGTCTAAATGAATCAGTAGTTTATATAATTTATAAATCTGAATGATGTAAACTCACTACTAATATAGAAAGACTTTCCCATCATGCATTGGCAATAAAATGTGTGATTTGGGAATCAGGTCTGATGATTTAAAGGTTTACCAGCAGTAATTCTTGAATGTCTTATTCTGGAATGGAATGAAGTGTGCACTAGTTGCCCTTGGTCATGCATGCTTGTAAGTGCAGACATGCTGGTGGAGGTGGAGCTTTTCAGCTTGGGCAAGGCTCTGTGTGAGAATGAGTGTAGTGCTTCCTACCCAAGCTGGTCCATGCAGTGCTGTGTGGGTATATGTGTATGTGCTGTGAGTTATTATGGACTAGGTAGAAGTAGCAGATAAGATGAATGTGTAAAGTAGCTGTATGGTTTAGCTGTAAACTCTCTTTCTATTCTAGGTAGCCTGCACAAGTAACAGGACTCAAAGTTAGCAAGTGTGTTGAGTTTGCCATGCCCCAAGCCACACAGAGTGGGTGACTGAAATGGCTGTGCTGTTTTGCAGCGTGGTTTGTCTGTTTGATCAATATTTTGGTTTTTACGTCAGCTACTGTTTGTAACCCTCTCTGATCAAGTGAAGATCTGTAGTGTGAATCTGCTTTGCTTCTGGTTTTGATATGCAACAAATGATTCTGTGATCCTTGCAGAGCGATTGTTTTGTACTGATGTACATGACTCCCATGAGCAAAAAAAAATTGAGTAGTAAACAGTGCAATTTTTTTCAGTAAAAGCCTGTTCTACATGATCCAATTGCTAAAAGGCTTCGAGGAACTAGGCAGTTCATTTTGACTGTCACATACTGCCTGAACCCAAAACCTGTTTGAGGATTTATCACAGTACATAGGATGCCTTTGTGCAGGTTGCGGAGTTGCTGGGCTATACATAGAGCACTATATATGCATATATCCAGGGGTTATGTGAGTGCATGTGCCTTTTCTACTTGTACAGCAGGTTAAACATCTATCCAAAACCAGCACAACTAAACGAGCTATCTTCCCATTTTTGATATGCTGAATGACAGAATTAATTTTTAATTTGTCTGTTCTTGTTTTTGTGAAGGATTGTGACAGTGATATGCAACATTGAAGGGAGTCATGTTTCAGTTTTCTGTATTAAAAGTGCAGCCTTGTTTTGTCTTAAACCAGAGTAGAAATAGTGTTGGCAGAGTCAGTGACCTGTAGCCTAGACTGTACAGGGGACTGTGGCCCTTTGCTGTGTGGCAGTTCCTTTGACTGATGCTGCTGTCAGGAGTGAAATCCTGATGCAGTTATTCTCAGTAGGCCCTCAAGAGGCCAAGGACTCAGTTGCCAAGTATTATACAAGAAAAAAGGTTTTGATATTTGGGCAGCTTTTATATTTACATTTGCCTTCAAATGGGGGCTAGCTTCATCTTCATCTACCTTCATAATGGTCTCCCCTTTATTTTAGTTTTTAATTTTTGTTTTTAATAAGAGGGAAAAAGGCCAGAATCAGAATACTGAAGATTTACCGTGTATTAGATGAATAAGTGAAGATTTTTGATATTTTACTTACTGCAACAAAAATGGTATTTGGACATGTTGTCTACAAAGCAAAGTACTGAGAGTAGAAGAAAAACTTCATTGGTTTACTTGGGAATGGCATATGTATTAAAATTTGATTAGTTGATACGAGGTGATGTTTATTCCTACACTCTTTTGTTTGTTAGTTTTTCCTCCTGGCTTCAGAATTAATAAATTAAAAGGCTTTAATATTTAATCTAATACATGTATTCATATGTCTTTACACTTTTCCCAGTTTATATGTATAGTTCCTGTAAATTATGATCTCATTATCTCTGTATAGACATTAAGGAAATGATGTATCCTGAAGGATAAATCTCTAACATAGTTGATGGAAAAAAGATGGAAAGAAATGATGCTTTATGTCTTACACAGACCATTAGAGTGAATGAACTCCTCTTCCTGGTTGTCTTGTCAGGTCTATAGACAGAAAAGCTTTCTTACTATATTGGTATCAAGTAGGCATTCTCTTGGATACTCTTCTCATTTCCTAATCCCACACCTAGAGCCTTAATGTGTCTTGATTAAGTTTACCCAAGAACAGGATATACAAATCCTTTTATTTTCTTTTTGGTTTTCCCCCTTTTCTTCCTTTTTATTTCCTCTCTACTTCTTCTTTCCTTCCTGCAAAAAATCCAACAAAATTCAGCCCTTCTGTAAGGAGATACTGTAGAAGATAAATAATTTGTGTTTTATAAGCAGAATCATATGCCATTCTGAGTAGGGGTAGGAGAGTGCTTGTACAATCTGTGCCTTTTCATCTCTGCCAACAAATTTTGAAAAGTTGTTTATCGGCTTTTGAAGATGTGAACTGAATGTTAGAAAAGCAGTTTATATCTCTGAAACTCTGTGGTTATTGTCACACAGTGCAAGAAAATGCCAGTGTAGATCTTAAACATGGACTTTGGATTCTTACAGAAAACATAAGAGCACATTTTTTGTGTGCTTAGTTCTTCTCATGCTATATTTATTATTTTTTATGTATTTACACTACATTTTCTTAAGGAGAGACAACCATGCTGCTTGTTAACCAACTAGATCAAACAGACCTGTTGCCTATGCTAAAGGAAAGACTATCTTGTTTTAAAAAGATATGAGCAGGAGTTTCACAGAAAAATGGTGAAAATCTAAGTGATGGGAAAAATTATCTCAGGAAAGTGGAAGATAGAGATCTCCCTTTTCTTAAAATCAGGTGTAATAAGTATTCATGCAGGTTACATGGCAGTGTTGCAGATAGCCTTTGTATTTCTTGAACCAGATGATAGATTCAAAATTTATTTCTTGGGCACTGTCGGATTAACCATGTACCCTTTTGCTCATGGTGGTCTGCCAGCCTGGATTTGAGGGTAGAACTAAAATTTCCTTTCTTTCCCACACAACTCTAAACATATGTACACTTTGGAAAAACCACTAATTGACTTCTGATTCAGCTGATGAGCTGGATGTAACCAGTAATTGGATGTTCATCATGTTGCAAATAGCAGTGTCCATGGCACAGTTCTGAGTCTGCTGCTTGCTGCTACTACTGAGCTGCTTAAAGAAACACCACCCAGGGCTGCTGCTTCTCACATCCTGCAGCAGCTTGCTGCAGTTCATACAGGTGTACTCATGGCCAAACACAGCATGAGCCCTGTAACAGGATATTTTTCTCATTTGGAAGAATTTGCATTTGAATAGGTGATACAGAAATCAGATAAAAGGGCAAAAATCTAGTTGAGGTTTATGATGCAGAAACCAGCTTTTTCACCACTGCCTGCATGTTATTGCTCTCACGCTTCTGTGGGACCTTTCTGTTCTCTAGTGTTGTTACAAACTAGCTTGCAGTGCTGAAAAATGGTTAAAGAACGATTGTGCTTGCTTTTGCATTTATTCATGTTATATTTAATTTATTAGGATCTATTTATTAATGTAGCACATCATGATTCATAGTACTTATGGAGGTAATCCTTCCTTGCTTTCCACCCACAAGCTCCTAGCTCTCAAAAATCTCCAGAACCAGCTATTAAATAACCCTCACCCATCAGGTTTTGGAGGGTGAACTTTTCTGCTAATGAAAGGTGTGATGGTTTCCACAAAATATTGTTGCTACAGGCATGTGCTAAATGTGATATTATCCTGGAAATCGTTGTTATCGTAACATGTTACTTGGAAGTACCCAAAAACCCATTTTGCATTATTTTGGAAATAAATTTTATTATTGGACAGTAGGTGTGGCATATTAGTTCTTAATGGCTGCACAGTAGTTATTTCTTTGTTTTGTGACCTCCTTTAGAAAAATAATGATGAGGTAGTGTGAGAGGATCATCTGGATAATTGTGTAGGAAAACTGGATAATCCCTTAGAGACCACATGTATATCCATGCTATCCAGCAGGAATTAAAAGTAGACCTGTTCCCTGTAAACACAAATGATCCTACCTGCAAAATTGCTGAGATTGATGCTTTAGGTAACAATATGCTGTTTACAAGACTTGTAATACATACAAACTGTTCTTTGGATTTCTTATCCTGTTTGAAAGTAGCAGTAAATATCAAATGGATGTTAGATATTCTAAGTCATCTGAACATTGCAACAGACGTGGTATAAGTAAAGCTAATTAATTCAGCTTTGAGAAACGCTTCCTCACTCAAATTGAAAGTGTAACCATGTGTAGTCTAGCTCACAAAGTTGATTAAATGGCCTTACTACAGTTTTAGGGGGTTAAATATCACAGCTAAGTTGGTACAATGAAATGTGGTGAGAAGCCTCATGAAGATGAGCAAATTGGCCAACTGCTAACCTGCTTCATTCATGATCTGAATAAAGCTGTTCAGATGGTTAGACTTACTGTTTTTCTTTTGTATGAAATTTGGCAGTAATTAGATTTACTCTCTCTCCCCCAAAATCTATATTTATAATTGTTACTGCTGTAGCATCTAACTGCCAAATGTGCATTTGAAGCTTTTGCCACAACCATCTAAGCTTAAAGAGACTTATGGAGAGCCACCTTTCCTTTGATGTATGTGGTAAACTTGCTGCTCTTCAGCATTCCCAGCTTTTTATCTGTAGGTTTGAAAATATGTTGTTGATACCTGCAATGTACATATTTTTTAGGCTGAGTGTCGAAGAAAAAGGTATACAGGAAAGGAAGAAAGTTTGGAAAATTTTCTGAAAGTGAGGCCTTCTTTGAACTTGAAATTCTGATCTCATACTGATCTAATATAACTTTAAAAGTATTGTAACAAACAGTGTAATGGCTGTAACTCCACAAATGGTGGTGGTGATGTGAATGCTTGCATAAGCTAAGCTGAGATATGGTTTCAAGAGTAGAAGCAATTAAAGTAGGAAGTTAGTGCACTGTAGCTTTGGGTACTCTGCTGTTTTTATCCAGTGGTCTGTGCCACTGTTGAAAGGAGTCTTGTTTTTTTCCCATTATGTCTTCCCTGTCTCCTATTTCTGCTTTTTTCCCTTTCTCTTTTTCTTTATTTTATTTTCTTTGTAGGCCCAGCAGGCCAAGCAATTGGAATTGACCTGGATTAAGAGACAACTAGGTGAATTAAAAAGGAATTGCATGATCTGAGTCAGAGTGTGGTGGTTAAGCATCCGCACTGTGTGTGGAGTCTGATGGGAATCTCCATGGGGACCTGTCTTACCAGTGACTGGAGCAGGCAATGTGTTGCACTCTTATCATGTTTGCAGGTGACACAAGAAGGGGAGGATGACCAGGTGATGGCTTGAGGAAAGGGCTGGTTGCAGGGGTTCCTAAAAAGCAGGAGGAGTGCTATGTCAAGAACATGGAGATGCTCAGTAGGGGAAAAAGCACGTGGGAGGGAAGAGCTCCTGGCAGGAGCTTAAGCTGAGAACAGAGGGGCTTGGGGGAGCAACTCTGCAGGAAAGGCTGCCTGCTCCCTGACAAGGAAGGGAGTTGGCCAGGAGCATCCTGGGCTGTGTCACCAGGCACTTAGCCAGTAGATCCAGGCAAGAGATTATCCTCCCTGATTATCCAGCACCCATTGCAATACATTGAATTATACTGCATCCAGTTTTTGGTTCCTGATAAAGGAAAGTTACTCATACATTGGAATGCATTCAGCAAAACCCATCATGATGGGCACTTGCCCTTCTAGGAGAGTCAGCAGGAATTGACCTTTCTCAATTTGGAGAAGAGGTGGACTGCCAGTGCCTGTGGGGGTTATAGACCAGAAGATGAAGTTGAGCTCTCGGCAGTGACTAAATAGAAATGGGAGTGATTCACATTAGATCTACACAGTGTAGAAGCTGTTCTCCATTACTGGGTCATGGAGAGGTTATGTGGTCTTTTGTCTTCAGAGACTTTCAATTACTGAGTACCAAGGACTGACCTCACAGCTGGGCCTATTTTGAAGTATAGTTTTTGCAAGGGACCTCCTGAGGCCTCTTCCAGCCTGAATTACTCTGTTTCCGTGATTTTTGGTTGAGTTTCCAGATTCCAACTCTAGCTGGAAAGAATGCTGTCAGCATTTTGGTGGCAATAGAGGGAGAGCTTTCTCCTTAGATACAGAAGATTTACTCCTCCTCCCTGAAGATGGTCTTCAAAGTTTAAACTAACCTTTCTTACTCTGTTGCAGTACACAAGGGGAGCACATGTGGAGTTATTTTGATCTAGCTAAGGGAGAGTAGTATGTCCAAGGAATTGACCTTGTTTTGCTAGCTGATGGTTAACTATACAGTGGTTGGAGCTGCATTTAAACCTTTAAATGTCTTTCAGGACTTCAAAAATGTTATTTTAAAATAATTTTTTATTAAATAAGAGTATTGCATTTCTAGACACTTGCCCTCAGTTTATTTTCATTTTAGTTGCAGAAACAAGCAGTTCTTCCTTGTAGCAAGCTTTGCTCATCACGTAACTATAAATAAAGATACTGTATACAATGTTTAGGTGGCATGGACAGTTTTCTCTTCTTCTCAGTAACACCACCATTTTCTAACAGCAAATCCCACAAATTAAATGGAAGAGGAAAAACAAGAGTGTTCATCATGTTTAAAAGTGGTGATGCATATGTAAAATGAGTGAGGGTTACAGTTTCTTTTCAGTATCCATTGCTGAACTGAGTCAGTTAAGTCTCATTTACATCAGATGGGAAAGGGAAAGTTGCAGTGCTGTCCCTGAAAGTATCACCAGATCACTCTGGTTTTCAGGATCACAGTAATTATTTACCGCTGATGATTAGAAAGCCCACATATAATAAATAGACCACAAGTTCTAAAAGCTCACTGGAGATGCCTGCTTTTGCTCACCAGGATTTTTCCTTTAAATAATGAAACATTTCTTGTAAACCAGGAAAAGTGCTATAAAACAGCATTATAGTAAATCTGGCCCAAGGCCTAAAGGGGAGTGTGTAATTTTCAAAATGCGATTGTATGTATGTATGAAATATTCCTCTTTGGACTCATACCTAAGAGTTTCAAAATTATATTTTGCTGAGCAATTTTAAATTGGTTTTTTTTTTTTTTGTATCTCTAATTGTGGAACAATGAGGTCTGTGTATGTCATCACCATATTGCTGCAGAAAAATAGTTGTTCACTCTGAGCTATTGCTTTTCTTCCCTTCCTGAGTGCTGAAATGTACTTTGCTTGGTGCTACTTTATGATTTCCTGTAGGTACCTTCTGTTTCACTCGTTTTGATAGAAATAATTTCTCCTTGGATGGCAAATGAAATTCACATGTGCTGTAAATCAAGTCAAAGATGTGAAGAGATCTCTAAAAGTTCTGCAAGGCTGTTACCACTTTTTTTCTAATGGGTATTAAGGCTTGATAATTGCAAAAACCTGCTTCAAAAGCAGCTCTGGAGGTTTCTTCAGATGCAGAATTCTTTGTGTTGCCATCAAGCAAACTTAGCTTCCTCCCTTCTTTATGCTGTCCAGTTTCCTTTCCTGATACAGGTCTGTATGATTGCTGGGACAAATTATTACTTGTTTTGCTAAATCCTACTGTTAACATTGGTTTTAATGCTGAAGCAGGAAATTGCAACATTTTTGCAATGGTAAATTGTGTTGAGTGGATTGAGCTGTTCTGTGTCTGGCCATGGTTTGTTCTACTTATTACTGAGCTTGTCAGATCATCCTGTGTAAAACATCTGTTTTATTTCTAAAAATACAGCAGAAAAATGTACATTGTTTCATATTTAGGTTCAGAGTGTTTTAAGAGATGGGTCTAAACGACGTTTGGTTTCAGCTTTAGGCTCTTGGATCAATATTTTCATGTCTTACGTAAGATTAGCGAAATAAATTTGCTGAAATGTGGGTTTTCTTCTTAGTTTTTTAATTTAAATTCTTACTTGAGGAAGATATTGAGATGAGCATAGGTGTCTAAAGTGATTTTAAACTCTTGAATATCATCTCTGGCTTCCTGCAACAACTTTAAAATGGCTCATGTTTTGTGCCTTATCTGCAGTCAGATGTTTTTGACATGTTGACCAAACTTGTGCCTCCCCAGCCTACTTGTTGATGGGGTGTTATAAGAAGCCAAGATGCCTTGGCTCTGGGTAAGCTCTGCTCAGCAATAACGAAAACATCCCTGTGTTATCAGCGCTGTTCCCAGCACAAGTCCAGAACACAGCCCCATAGTAGCCACTGTGTAGAAAATGAACCCTATCCCAGCCAAAACCAGCACAAACATAAACCTTTTAACATGAATTTCTATTTTTTAATTAATTATTTGCCTAATTAAAAAGTGCTTTACCTTGGCATAGGTTTAAGATTTATTTATTGTCAGTATTATAGATGCCAAAATAATTCTGAATTGAGTTATAGTCTGACTTGAACATATGTCCGGTGAGGCTGTGGGTTTTCGGGTGAGATGGGTGAAATTCTTGTTTTCATTTTTGTTTTCTTGCTCTCTTTCTCCACAAAACATGCCAAAACAGGGAAGGGGATGGGGGTGTCTACAGCAAGATGACTTAAAGCAGAATTGGGTTTGAAGAAGGTGGTTGTATCAGGGTATATTGTTAATCACTTTTGTGAAAAGAACTATTTGAAGTGGAATGAACTACACACAGACGTGATTAAAAAAAGTAGTAGTGTTGCATTTGGAGAGAGCTGTGGTTGCTATGAGGATGCAGGCAGGCTTCATTTTGAAATAGTCTTTGTAGGTTGGTTGTAAAAATGGTTATTATTAGAGTGGTGAGGTCCTCCGTTGTAGGTAGTTACATGAAATACTATCTCATGCTGAGGCTCTGTTGTTGAATTTCTGAGAAATATTTTGTAAACTACACTTGGTTTTGAAGATGATGGATAATTTACCAGGTAGAAAGTTGCCAAATCTTAAAGAAGTTTTTAAAGGGTCTGTATTTTTGCATCCATTATTCAGGGAGACTTTTTGCCCTTTTTGGGAATCTAGAGGATGTACAGATTCAAGTTCCACATATCCCAAAAATCCACTAGGAAGACAGATTTCAGCCACCAAGATCCCAGGATAGCTCTTTTGGAGAGCCTGCTATTGTGTGACGTGTTAGCAAGCACTGGGAACATTGCCCTTCAATTCTTTCTAGTATCTACTTTTATTTCTTCATGTCTTGCTTAAAGTAGAAAAAACTTTAAATCTTATTTAAATATGCAAATACACTGCATTTATTGTCAGTATCAAAGGAGGTTAACATAATGGAAGACACTAGGCTTTTTCAGTTTTCTTAGACTGATTTTGCAGTCTTGGACTTGAATTATGTTTAGCAAATTTCAGTTCATAGAAAGTGTGCTTTTCTCCAGAACTTCTGTAAAAGTTTAAGTAGTAGTAATATTGGCAAGAGAAAGTCAAATGCAAAACTGGTCAGCAAGCAAGAGAAAAAAACAGGAAAGAAGATGAAAAAAGAATGAGTAATGTTGACAGGATTGTTCTTAAACTGTCCCTAAGACATCAATGCGTAGTAGAGAGGAGCATAATTTTTTTAAAGGGTTGAAGTAGAAGTGTATAATTCAAAATACTTAACATTCTGTCAAGTTACATAAACTGTAGTCTTGTTAAACTCATCTTTTCTTTGAAAGACTAAAGGAGGTTGCTAAGGGGTGGGGGGGATGTCAAATGAAATGGTTGCAATGATGTTATGCAACAGAGTTAATTTCGACCTACGCTCTGCTTCTCTGCAGAAGAAGTTGAAGAAGAGTCTGAAACTACAATTGAGGTTGATTTGACTGATAAACAGAAACATCAGTTGAAGCACAGGGAGCTGTTCCTTTCTCGCCAGTATGAGTCCCTACCAGCGACGCACATCAGGTAAGAAGTGGTGAATACAATTTCTCTGTGTTCAGCCGGGCAGAATGCCTGCCAGCAGCCCACCTGCTGGACTGCTTCAGCCTTGCAAAAGGGTGTCCTTGGTCTTAGCTGAGCTGGGCCAGGCTGTCCCATGAACTGCTGTGGAAGCACCTTTGTTTTTCCCTGCTGTTACTTGATGTTTGAGCCTTAGAAGGGGCAAGAGTCTCAGAGCTCTAGCTAGCCAATTGATAGCATCGGTTGGTAATTTGGTGGAAAGTCAGTCTGTTACTGCTTTGGAAGAACTAATTTTTTTAGTTATTCTGCTGCCCAAAGGAAGCTTGACCATTTTGTCTGGCCTGGAAAACAGCAGATGGGTTTGGAAAGGAGGCCATGACTCATTGGTCAGATCTGCAGTTTAGGGCTGCATGCATGTAAAATTAAAATTACCCCCAACTTCAGGAAATGTGAAGAAGTCATGACTGACTTTGGCTAAATGTTGCAGAAGCATTTCAAGTGTTGTTTTAAATTGCCTTTAATGCTAATGTAGGAAGAGGCTTGCTAAAGCTCAAAAAGTGTTTGTTGACTTCTTTCTGTAAGTGATGTAGATGGTCATGTCATCTTCTATTTAGCAGTCAGGACAACTTTTTTTTTTTGTGTTGGAATGAGGGAATGATGAATCTAGAGATGGAAAATAAATAGCACAGTGACGGAGGGAGTCTGATTTAGTGTGAAACAATGCATACTTACATTGCATTCTTAAGGAATTTTCATTTCCTTATTGCATCCAGCTGTCCCCAGCTATTTCAGACCATAAGTGTCTAGAAGCTACCAAAAAAAAAAGGTACATATTGTCCAACAGGAGAAGCACGTTGTATGTGCGCATTTATTTTTTCTCTTATTGGCAAATCACATAATCACAGAATATTCTGTGTTGGAATGGACCCACAAGGATCACTGAGTCCAGCTCCTGGCCCTGCACTGCCCCATCTTCAAGAATCACACCATGTGCCTGAGAGCATTTTCCAAACACTTGAACTCTGTCAGGCTTGATGCTGTGACTACTGCCCTGGGGAGCCTCTTCCAGTGCCCAGCCACCCTCTGGGTAAAAAGCCTTCTTCTAATATCCAACCTAAACCTCCCTTGACACAACTTCAGGCCATTTCCTTGGGTCCTGTCACTGGGCACCACAGAGATGAGATGCTGCTTATCTCTCTTGCTGCCAACACAAAAACTGGAAGTTGGAAATTTTTGCATTAATTTCTTGTGCTTTATTCAGCTACTTGTTCTGACTTTGAGAAAGTCATTTAACTGTCAATTTTCTGCTGCTCCAACTATAGCATGGAGATAATAATCCTGTGCGGTTTCTTTTACTTACTTTGACATTTAGATATTGAAATAAGGTATTCTCCTTGCAGAGGGAAGATTACATAGAAGAAGTATTGTAAATGTCTTCTCACCTCACAATTCAGGGAGCAAATACAATAGAGGTTCTCCAGTACATATTTCACAAAGAAGGCAGAAAAACATGTGAATTCATAGTACATGCCACACAGCACAGCAGGCAAAAGCAGAGTGATGACTTGCATCTACTTTTCAGAACAGATGAATGTTGTAGGACTGTGCTGTCACGTGTTACTAAGACCTTTACCAGACAAATTCTGGAACAAGCTTGATGTTTCAACAACATTTTAAAACTCTGTTTTAAAAAGAAACAACAAGGCAAATACTCTATAAAGTATTCCTTACTTAGCTCTTTAATTACTAGTGTTCACATCCTGTGATTCTCAGTAGTTTTCTTAACTTTTATTAATTAGCTTGTTCTCTAAAGAGGATAGAAATATTGAGAAAGTGGCACTCCTCTATCTTTCTTCCATCAGTACTCCAGAATACTCAAGGATGCAGATATCACAGCTTCTGTGGGTGTCTGTTTTGGTGTTTGATGACTGTTGTCATGATTTTTTTTTCCCTATCATCTGTGATTTTATTTATTGAAACTTTGTCTACTACCTCGTGTCCCATCACTGTGCTTCTCTGAAAGGAGCCTGGTGCCATCTTAGTTATCTGTCTTTTCATTAGCTAATTGAACAAAGCAGTGGAATTTCTCCCTTTAGTTGTCATGCCTTAAGAGTGAACAAATCTGGTTTAATAGCATCTGCAGACATGTGGAAAGTGTAGTCAGGTTAATAAAGGTATTAAACTGTTTATCCCAGGGTCAGCAATTGGGGGATACCCCCAGTAACCAGCTGCCTGCTGGACTTTGTAGCACTCACCATATCCTCTCCAGTCTGGTGTTTTTTCCCAAGCTTATTCCCTACTGTCGGATTTTTTGGCCCCAACAAGGATGGGAACCCAACCCCCTGGGCCCTTTGGAGGGAGCTCCCCTGCTGAGTTCTTTTCCAGGGGTGAAGAACATGCAGGACTCTCTTTCTCTTGGTCTTCAAGGTTTTGTTTATTCTTATCTTATCTTTAGTTCAGCACTGTCTGCACCACCTAGCATGCGAGTAGCAAGACACAAAATGGACCCTGAGCACCCAAACCCAAGGTCTTTTAAAGCTGTTTAACCCAATTAACTTCTAACATGTACTTTGTTTCTACTTCTCTACCAATAACTCCTACTAATCTATACATGTAACTTCTACATGACTACTTACACTAACCAATAATTTTCTACCACAAGTACTACAGAAAATGGAGCTGAAAAGGGACAAGAAGGAAGAAGGGACAACACCCAAAATCCTCCATCTTGTGTCCTATTCACTCTCATATTAAAATCCTGAAACCCTAATTTCTTCACTCTGTGATACACTCTGTGAAAAACTACTACTACTACATATTACTAGTACCTGTGTGCTCTAACTCATCCCAAAGTTTGGGCAATTTTTCCCAGGGAGAAAGGTTAAAAGCAGTGTTCTGCTGAGGGTCAGAACTTCTTAAAACAGGCAGAGAGACATTCTCTGTGCCCTGGATTCCAACACCTACTTGTCTAATCCATATGTTTCCAATCTGCTTGAAGGACACTGGAGCACTGCAGGCTTTGCTGAAGTCAGGTTCAGTGACATTCTCTGCTGTCACTGGTCTACCGGGCCAGTTGCCTCCATACAGAAAGCTAGGGGGTATCTCTGCAATAAAAGCCAGGGTAGCTCCATGATGTGGGCCTTTGCTCTAGAGCACCTGCAGTTTCAGCCCTTAGATAGGAAAAACTGGATTTAGAGGAGTAAATGGTGCAGTGGTCTAGAGTGGAGGTTGGAGGTTGGAAATCAATTCCAACAATTTGTGAGGACACAAAAACTCAACCCCTTTGGAAGGAAGAAGAAGAAGTCCAAATTGATTTTAAGGAATGGAGGAGGTTTTTGACAGCTACAGATCATGAACTTTTCCCGACATCTTCAGCCAAGAAAAGTATCTGAGACTAACCGCCTTTTTTGTTGCAATTGGAGGAGTAAAAGAATTTTACCTAGTATGTTTTTATTTAGTTTTTACTGGTAAGGTTTTACTGCTTTTGTTTTGTACTTCTTCTTTTCTTAACTTTGCCCTTTTTACATTTTTCAAACTGAATGGTAGAGGAAATTACACCTCTTCCCTTCCAAAGAAACCCTATCACTGTTTACTATTGTTCTAGTTCACAATTCTACATATGGTGATGTCTCATTTATACACCTGTTGCTGTTACTTCACAGTTGAGTTACCTTGCAGTTATTTTAGTGGGTTAGATTTCTTTGATGTGCATGCCTAATTCTGGAGCTTTTTGGTCTGCAGCTCTGGGTTTTGAATAATTCTGATGTAATCTGTTTGCTCTTGTATTAGTGAAATACAGTTTCATCCCTCATTCTGATATTTTTATTTTGTTATATATACATGATATGTAACTGTTTTGGTATGTAATTTGTTTTGTTAGAAATGCTGAGATTTTTTAGACTTCATCTTGTCTCCCCTTTAATTAGATGTCACTATGCCATTTCAGTATCTTTAAGGGAGCAGCAGAAGTTAAAAAACCCTAAAGAGCCAGATTTAGAAAATAACTAGAAGTGGGTTATGTAGTAATTAAATGTGGTAGTGTGGACGGAGTTCTTGCAGTGGAATGTGTTTCAGAAGGTGGAATTACCTGGCTTGTTCTGCAGTCATGGTGTGTGGCACAGAACAAGCTCATGTATCAGTCTAGGGAACAAAGACAAGGCTTGTTACCTTCCTGCCTACTTGTCAAATTTACAAGTGAAATTACTGCCTCTCTTGTCTGCTCAAATGTGTGCAGCCAGTAACACCCCCCCAGTGGATTATCTCCTTCCTTCCAAATCCCTGCATGTTGCAGATGCAGTTTTGCCAGGCTCTGTAATCCCACGTGTCCTTGTCACAGTTGTCCCGCCAGCTGGACTCCCTGAGCCACTCTCCTTCCTTAATGTCACGCAGTGAATGCACCCAGGACTGATGCAGGTGGCCCCTGTGAGCGGTGCCATCCCAGAGGGGATGGGGCTGAGTTGAGCCAGTGCTGTGTACCTGAGGTTTCAGAGGTTGGAGCATTACCAAATACAGCATTTTGGAAAGGCATGAAAAGTTGCAGGGGGAAGAATGGTGGTAGTTGTCAGAAAGTTGAAATTATCTGCCAGTGTTGCAAAATTCACCATAAAACTTAGCATGTGGTAAGATTTGGTTCTTGTGATCTGCAAATGGTTATCTTGTTGGAGATGCGTTGGGTTACCTGTCTTGTGATTTGGGCTTTAAATTTATTTTTCATTCTTAAGCTCTCAAGAGTTAATAGGTATTAAACATGTTTAGATTGTTGTAAAAGATGCATTAGTGTCTAAGGTCATTTGTTATTGCTCTAAAGTTAAATATTTAGTATGAATTGTGTAAAAGAATTTATTTATACATCAAGGTTCATCTTACCATTTCAATATATTTGCTTATTTCTTGTTTGCTTATTTTGTGTTCCAATCTTGGGGTTGTGGGGTTTTAATGTAAGATGATGATGATGATGATTATATTTTAAGCATACATAAGCCAGGCATTCTCAGATTTCTTAAAAGCAGGTGTGACTCTTTTGGGCTGCTTTATATGGCAATAAAAACCTCCACCCCCTTCAGGGAAAAAAAAAAAATCTTTTTCTTGCATTTCATTTTACATGTGTAGGATATCTGTGCATTATGTAAATGTTTGTCATGATGGGGTTTGTTCAAATAACTGTAGTAAATTTACACCCTAATCTTTAATGGGGAGTGTTTATTCAATCTGCAGTTGGATAAACTAACTGTTTCTTACGTTTTTTAGAGGATTCTATGTGTTGCTTGGCATAAACAGCAAATTCAAGTTTTCTATGCAGCTATGGAAGAACAACTTTCTGAGCATTGGTTCTGAAATATTCTTATACATACCTTTTATTTTAAAAACTGACAAACAAAAGGTGAAACCAAGAGAAGAACCCTAAAAACTATCTTAAGATGGTCATGGCTTGGTTTATTACTTCTGTTCCAACACAGAAAGGATTTATGAGCCTTTTAAAAATTGTGACTTCATAAGATAGTTTTATTAAAAGCTGATTAATTTGACTGAGGAGAATGCGAGTATTTTTGCAGAATGCCTGTGCATATGTGATGTTAAAGAGCATCCAAACAGTCAGATCATGAGAAGAGTTCTTCAATTGTTATTAAGCAATTTGTACCCTCTGCATATTTTTATGTGTAAATGTAAAAAAAGTGCACTTCAACTTCAAAAGTACCAGTCTATAAGCATCTTGGTTTCCCTCTTTTGGCATAATTCTGATCATTAATGGAAATCGGAACACAGTGTTAAATTTTCTTTTCGGTTTGGTGTTTTGTTTGTTTTTAATTGTTTGTTTGGTGATGGTGGTTTTTTAGTTATTTTGATGTTGTGTTTTTGCTTGTTAAATGGTACCCTTGCTCTTGGGTACACTAAAGAAACTTTGGTACCACTTTGTAGACATAGAAGAAAAAGTAGCTGAAGAACGTGCAGTTTATAACAACATGTCATGCTTACAAACTGTACCCGTGTGGTGCTCTTTAGATGTGTTACAAATGACTCAGTTGTTTGAAGTATCAGTATTGGTGAGTCCTGATGAGATCATGAAGAGGAACAGCAAAAAAGAAAGTTGTGTGATAGAACTAAGGTGTAGAGAAAGACTTTGTTTCTGATTGTGGGATTCCTTCACTAAAAACACAACAAACGGTCTGAAGCTCAAGACAGATGTGGCAGGTCATTTTTTAGTGTTACTTACCAAGACAGGGCACTTTAGAATTTAGTGGTATTGCCTCAGGATTTCTAGTTTTGGTAGTCCTGGCAAACTAGAAGTTTCTGCATACAGGGTGTGTGCGTATATATACAAATTTTAGGTACTTTTTAAAGGCTTGCTATGAACTTTATAAGCCTGATATTTTCTGGCATAAATCAGACTGGATAAAGCGTGAATTAGTTTTGCATAGACATGTGCTTACCTAATCATTTGGATTGTTAAGCAAGGTATTCTTCCCTTCTGGACAGAGTTTATTTGGAACAAAGGGACTTCTGAAGCATGTCTGACTATCTTCTTCTTCTTTTCTTTTCCAATAGAATTCAAATTATTCTTACTTTAATTAAAGTGCAAATTAAATTCAGGACGGAATCCTGTTTTCATATGTGGCCAATGGCCAGTCCTAGTAAGACTGTAAGAAAAAGTGTGTTTATCAGTGGAAAACTGTCACTTAAATATCTGAAAATCAGTACATATTTCCCTGTAGTGACATAATTACGAAGTAGGAGTCTTTCAGAGGGTGCAAAACTTTTACTTTCAGTTGCTTGCAGTGATGTGCATTGTTTCTGAGCTGGGTGGCTTGTAATGGACTTGATGATCTTAAAGATGTTCTCCAACCTAAATGGTTTAATGATTGTATGGAAAATCATTCCTAACCAGCCTCCTGTGGATTTGTTCAGTTCATGTGCATCACTGCTGCTGTGCTAAAAAGCAACAATTCTTTTACTCTTCAGCATGAATTAATCCCTAGAGAAAAAATATCAATGACTTGAATTTGCAACAATGCAGTTTTCAGTTTACAGAAAATACATCTACAGTTATGCTTGTTTTGAGATATTAAAATATATCGTTTTACTGTGGCCACATTGAGAAAATATTTACCTTTTAATTTTAAATCCATGGCAGTTGGGCACGATTGCTTCAGGAGACTGTAAATCTTACCGATTAGCAATTTGCTAATTACCAAAATTAGCACTCCAGCTCTAATTAAAATTAAAACTCTGAATTTTTTGACTAAAAGCCAGTATCAAAATCCTGGGCCATCCACCCATATGATCTATGCACATGTTTAGATGCCAGGCATTTACAAGTTCATTTAGATGTGCATAAATTAGTTTGCTGTGCATTCTGTTTTTAATTTTATTTGATCAAGTGTGTGTTAATCATATAATACCAAGTTTATTGATTTATCTTTTGGCCACAGCTATACAATCTTGTACTCTTTAGAAGATTGGTATTATTTTGTCAGAGGCACAGCAGTAGTACCTATAACATATGTTTTGTTTGTTGTTTGGATTTTCTTCCTCATGTTTGAGATGGCTCTGTAAATGAGAGCCAATGAATTATGAATCAATACAATGCAGATTATTTTTGTCAATTCTAGATACTGATTGAATATTTTTAATTCAAATTGTAGTTAGGGATCTATTACAGGTTTAAATCACCATGATGATGTTTTTATTTTTTTGTTTTTATTGTTATGCAACAGCTTGCTCCTCAGTTAATATCTTTGCAGTCTTGCGAACTTGAAATGTGCTATAAAGACATCGGTGTGTGTCTGTCAGCATCATTCTGTGCTCCTTATATTGTGCTTCAAAGTAAAATACACAAGTACTCTTAGTACTGGCTGCCCATGACTGAGGAATCAATTTCATATGAAAGTAGAAGCTCTTTGGACTCAGCAGTTCCCACTCTGTGGTTTGGTGATCATCACTGCAGTGCAGGCTGCTTGTAAGGGATCAAGGCTTGGCTCAAAGTGGATGTTTGATTGGAAATCTTCAAAACACTTCCTCATTTAAGACACTTCAGGAAAAAAAGTATTGTTATTTAGAGGTACGTCTCTCCTCCTTTACTCAATATCTGTGTCTTTCACCCCTCTGTTCTCCCTTTATGCTGGATGCGCAAAAGATTACTCTGGAGTTCTACTCCTGTACCTGCTCCTTTCTACTCCTCTTCATTATGTACCTTCATTTGAGTTTAGTCTCTGATTGTCATTGAAGTAACAGCATATGTTAAAATCAAATCAGATTTTTCTCACGAGCATAATATTTCCTAATATTCTTTCCTGTTATTTTATTCTCAGACTGTCTAGCTAGTGATTCATGCTTCTGTGTTCCAAATGTCTACTCAGACACTAACATTTCTTGATGCAGATCATCAAGATACAATTGGTATATATATCTGTACAAAATGATCCAACATAATTCTGTGGTTTTCAGGAGGCCAGTTGATAATTGTGTTTTCCAAATCTCTATGGTCGTGCCTGCATATGTTTTTGCCTTTCTTCAGCTTGTATCTGAATTAGAATTGCATGTAAAGTTTTATTGACTTGGTGGGAACCCAGAGCAATGAGTTCTGAGAGTTCTTACACTGCGTCATTGTCACCCAGGCTACATCTGCATTCCAGTAGGAGATTTTGTTGGTGTGGTACTGAACCCATGAAGGTGCCTTTTCCACTCCTATCGTTCATATGGGTAAACAGGCAGCAGGTATTTTATTTCTTGTAATTTCTTTCTGTAATTTTTTTTTGCCTACCTCCTCTTCCAAGAAATCATTATTTTGAAAAATTTGCATCTCACGGGCCGCCTTACTCGTGGTGAAAACATGAAAAAAGAGTCTGCAAGAACAGCAGAACAGGAATCATAGAGGCTTCTAAAAGTTCAGGCTGAAATGGACAGGCACTGTAAAAGATGAGGCAGTTGCTGTTGATTTTGATTAATTTTGATAGTTTTAAAATATAAGTGTTTGCATTAGCTTTTAAAAATTTTCATAAGGATTTTAATCTATATTTTTGATTTCTTTAAGAAAAAGCTTGTTAAAGAACAATTGCTCAGGCAGTGCAAACAAGAAGGCATTTCATTCTGTCTTCTGGGCAATTTGGTGTTTTGCTCTGTGTTGTTTAACCAGACTTTATTGAAATCTTTTCATAACATTGTCTGGTATAATAACCTTGGTACAACTTTTTTTCACACTACTTAAATTCTTGAGCTGGTTGTCATCATCTTTTGCCTTCATTGTGACACATTAGTAAGGGCAGTCTTGTCCTTCTCTCATCTAAATACTGATTGTTGTCATATTCTTGTCTGAAGTAAGGTCCCACATGTTTTTCATTTCTCTCTTAGGTCTCACTGAAACGTGGCACGTTTTTGTCTTTAGTTTTCAAGATCTCTTAGGTCTTACCTCAGCTCACTCTCTGTGAAATCTCTCCTTCAGGACTGGCATGGGAACTGACATCTCATGTAGAGTGTTGGTTTTCATGAGCTCCATATTGAACTGTTCAGGACAGTCTGACCTATGAGTGTCTCAAAAAGCTGTCACTCATTTTTTAGAATTTAATTCTCCTTTTTTTTTGTTCTGCAGTAAACAGCCTCCCACCAACCCCAGGAAAAACAGTTCCAAAAAACAAGGCTGGGGGGAGGGGGAACAAATCCTTCTGTTCCCTGCAATGAGACTTCTATCTACCATGATAACTATTTCTTACCATTTCCTTTTAATCCTAATTAGTGTCTGTGCTTTGAGGTTTTGGCTGTAGATGGTTAGAGTTTTGTTTTTGGGACTGTATGGTCCTGGATTTCTGCTAGGGCTGTTGAAGAAATCCTTTCCTACAAAATCATTAAGGCCCTTTAATTCTAAAATTTTGGTTTTTTTTCTGGAGAGAGTGAGAGTCTCATTTCTGTATTGTAACAGAAGGGCTTCCCTGAGGTATGGAAGTAGGCTGTAGGTGTGGAAAAATAGCTTGTCAGGCATCCTTTGGCTGATGGGTGTAAATGATCAGGAATTGTCAACTCACTGGTGAAGTCACCTGGAACATACAAAAAAAATTTACAAGGAGACAAAAGCTTCTAACAAATGAGAATGAAGGAAGGTGTAGCATGTAAAAAGAGCTTTCACATGATTAATGCTTTAAAGAAAAAAGTTATGAGTTGTAGCTCTGGTGACTAGGACAGGAGAAGAAATTGGATCCTAAGAGGTTTATATGATAGAAGCTGGCAATACCATGAGCATATATTTATAGGCAAGTTTTATTTTCTCCTTTTACTGCAAGACCTCTAAATTACTTTTTGCTGCTGGCTGATTTAATTATATAATAAGTTTTGTTGGCATTGTTGTCAGCTCAATGGAACAACTCTTTATTTGTGACCAGTTTAAATATGAAGTACATCTAAGAGCAGAAAGGATTCTGAAGGCACAACTTAATCTCATCAAAATTAAGTTGTAATGAAGATGTAAGAGCTAACTTACTTTTTTGTTTATTGTTGCTTGTGCATTGCTGAGGTTGCTTGAACTTTCCCTCAACTTTCCTACAAGATAAATTTTGCCTAATTCTGTAGGAAGTGAAAAACAAATTTTCTGAATATTTTTAATTTGAGATAAAGATCAAAATCAGACATGTCAACTTAACATCAAGACCTTCTGATGCTGTTAATTAATAATTCACTTTGATGATGCCAGTTAAGTCAAGAATGCTGCCTGTTGGAGGGAAACAGCCTAAATCAGAGAATCAGAGTTACATAAGAGGAAGGTTTAATATGTGGAAAAATAGTAGACAACTCTATTTATTTATTTATGTAATTTTTTCAAAACTGGGCAATTCTTTGTAATTTTTACCTGAGTTGAGTTTAGTGATGCATTTCAGGAGAGAACAGTGAACCTGTGGCATTGCATGCCACTAATCTAAATAATACTCAAAATGTAAAGACAGTAGGATTTCTGAAAGAAGAGAGTATAATTTTATTTTGGTGTGTAACTGATTTTATAATCCGCTAAATGCAGCATATGCTCTCTTTCATTTGTTTTTGTAGGTAGCTGGCTCCCCCTTTCTTTTCTCTGTCTAGTTTGGAACAGCCAGACTTTATGCTGTTATCTTGATAATTTATTTGATATAGCTCTATTTCCCTGAATTAAATTATCTGAAATAATTGTAAAACATAAAGGAATAAGGCTCCAGAATACTGTAAGAAGGAAAATACTATTTTTAAATCTAGAGAAGCTATGGGTTCTCAGATACATCCCTTAAAAAACTAACACCCAAGAGGCTTCGTAATGTGGTTTAAATGACATTAACTTTTTCTCCAGGGCATTTGATTATTAATATTGTAGAACGGGTGAAAAGTGCAGTGGTGGTTGGAGAATATTAAGGGGCATATTACTGCAAATCGATATTCACTTAAGTTATTACCTTGGCATCCATGATTGAGGGGTGCTCAATATTCATCCTACAATGAACTAGATGCTTGGTTCAACCCAGCAGAGCATTTGCAGCTATACAGAGAATCTCCTCCTGTAATGGGAAAGAAAGAGAGGAGGAGTTATATAAACAGTAGGCTTTTATGAATTTGGTAAAGATTCTAATTCACTTGCATTAAGTATTGCAGGTTTCTAGATTACAGAAATGGGTAACTAATATAGAGAATCAAAAGTAGAAAGACTGCTGTAATTTACCCGTTTTCAAATGTGAGTTTTGTTGTTTTTTATTTTTATTTTAGTGTCTACTGTAGGTCTAGTACGCTCTTCATAGAGACACAAGGCCATGCAAGAGGTCATATATGCATGCAAAATGTTACCTCTGTGACTCCAGCCATTACATGGTTAAAGTGCTGTACGAAGAAATGTAGCATCAAATAGAAATTGGCTCGCTTAGAAGACACGCTGCAGGGACTAATCTTGTATCTTAATGAAATAAAACGAATTTTTTAGCGGACCAGCAATAAAAGATGAGGTTGGTCAATAAAATACTTTTGCAGTCACGTTGGCAGTGGAGCAATGAATGCCTCTGTGATAATTGAAGTTAAATAAGGGCAGGCTGTAGTGAAGAGAGAGGCCATACTCGAGCTGAAGGGAATAGAAGCAGACCGAAAAGGTAAGCTCCTGGTTAGCCTTTTACACTAAAAAAACCCAATAAAATATTAAAATAAAGTTGGAAAACTGACTTCATGCTACAACACAATTAATTTTTAGGAGTGAACACTCTGGCATTATCAAGGCCAAAAGCTTCAAGAAAATCTTCAAAGAAAGACATGATGAGTTATCAGAAGGTTTCCTACTTCTCTGGTGCAGGGGAATTTTCCTCCTGCTGTTGTGTATTGTGGTCAGACTTTTCTTCCCCCTCTTCCCACCATTTTCCTTTGGTGGTGTGGTTCTCCTGACAGGTATGACAATGAAGAGAAATTCAGGACAGTAATGTGTGGCTTACCCCCCTTTCCCAGGATGTGCAGTCAATGAATAAGACATTAGCTGGGTATGTTCACTTAATGATCAGCCATTAGCAATTGGCTTCGAATGCCTCTGGTTGAGCCTAGAGCCAGCACTCCCTGACAGAATGACAAGTTTTTACAGTACCCATTTTGGTGTTATCTTAAAATCAAGAAGGTCTCTGCAAACAAGAACTCTTTCTCTATTTGTGTTCTGGTCTGTCCCATCAGGGAAGATGGGAGATGGGTGTTCTGGGCATATTTCCTGTAGCTGGATGTGTAAGGCCATAGGAACGTCCTGGCAAATAGCAACTGAACTGAATAAAACTTTGGTACATGAAATAAGAGGTATTTATTACCTTGGGTAATAAATATATCTTCATATATATAAAAGGGTAATAATAAAAGGGTAATAAATATATCTTCATATATATATATATATATACACACACACACACACACACATATATATATATATATAAAATATATAGTTGAGTTGTAAATCATAACATAAAAATGGGAGTTGCTAGCAAAGTGATTCAGCACACTTAATGTTTTTCGTCCGCATCCATGAGTGTTTCTTTTAAATACCATGTGTTAAAAATAATTCTGCAGGTTATTTGCTGAGAAGCTGGAGACAGAGGAATTTGAGGCAAGGCAGTACTGGGGGAGATGGATGAGAAGGGGAGGAGGTGGTGGGGTCCAAGTCCCATGGCATTAACTTTGCATTCCCAAGCCATGGGCAGGTCTGTACCACTGCTGGGCAACAAGAGCCTGCACAGAAGTGTGGTCAGCAGCATTTTAATGTGGGTATAGAAGAAACTAATAGAATTCCATGATGCATTATTAAAAATACTTCCATTCAAAAGAGAAAAGTCCTTTGTTTTTGCAGCCTTAAAAATAAAGCCTTATATTCTTTCCAGTTTGGGTTATCTGTTTTCAAATTATATGCTGAACTTACTGGAGATAAGTGACTTGGAGGTGATGATTTCTTTAATCCAGGCCTTTTTATTAGTTGTGTGTGTATTTATTGCTTGCCACTGTACCTCTTCTCCTTTTTTGCCTTTCCATTACTGAAATAATTTCCCAGTTTGATGGAATTCCAGTGTATTTGAATGCTCGGATCAGTACAGCCATTTGTTTCATTGCTTTTGTGTTAGTTTTGGTATTTTTAAAGTATGGCAATGTTCATTTTGACATATTTTAATGTTTTTATATTTTTGGTGTAGAAGTTTAAAGTATATCTAGATTGTTTTCTTGTAAGTAACTCTACTTGAAATTTGAACTTTTAACAAATTAACTATTCTTGCTTATGTTTGTGTAGGGGGAAATGCAGTGTTGCACTTCTGAATGAGACAGAATCTGTGCTGTCATACCTGGAGAAGGAGGTAATTATGATTTCTATTCAAGTAAATATTGGGACAAGTTTATTTTTCTTTCTGTATCTTTAACAGATGGGCAAACAATACTTTGAAAATCATATCTTGGATGATAGGTTAGAAAAATTATGTTGTTCACAACACTGATTTAAATGATACTATTGGATAAAAATTTGACACACTTAAATGATAGGTTTCTTATTAATCTGTATTTAGAAAATAATTAATTTGAAGTAATTAATATGGCATCTTACAGATGAAAATATAGAGGTGTTTTCCTGTAGCAGATACTGAAGGGGGAATTCCCATGATGCTTTTCTTCTCCTGTTTTTTTTCCTTTTTTTGTTTTATTGTATGGAAAGTATCTCCTCATCTTCCTCTGGATACGTAGGATGCTTAGCTTTACCAGAGAGGAAGAAAATTCCCCAAGAATTTGAAAGATAGCAAAAAGCCTTTAAAATAAACATATTTTTCTTTGCAAAATCTTAATATAACATCTGGAAGGCAGTGTTTTCTAACTGAAATTAGCATGTCTTTATTTATAAATTTCTACACCAAACCACTGATAATCAGTAAAAATATTTTTGAAAGCAGGACTTGACCTCTACGTGTGTGACTATACCACATTTGCCAACACTGTTTTAGTGCCCGAGAAGGGTTTACACAGACAGTGTTTTATTTTTTTTGCGATTAATTTATAATGGAAAGTCAGTATGGTTGAGATACTTATGAGTGCAAATTTCTTAAATTCAGAAAGCAGTTAACATGAATTCTCTTCAAATCCATTGATACATTTTTGTGTACGAATCTTTTCATTATTGCTCTGTTCTGAAGTAAGTCCTGACAATGAGAGAAGTCTTAATTAGCCTTTTAAAAGCAGTCATGAAGCGTCTGTATTATATAAAATAAAGATTTATGTACCAAATCTGTGTTCTGTAAAGTATGCAAATTTCCAAATGGAAGGTGTTACAAGTTTGCAAACCTAATTTTAAAAATTATTGTGCTGTTGTAAATGTCTCTTTTTTTTTTTTTTTTAGGATACTTTTTTTTATTCATTGGTGTATGATCCATCATTGAAAACGCTTCTAGCAGACAAGGGAGAAATCAGAGTGGGGCCTAGATATCAAGCAGATGTGCCAGACATGCTTGTGGAAGGTAAATACTTGATCTTTGATTAGTGAAAAAAATAAAAGTCCTTGTATTGCAATATTGCTCATTCTGACTTTCTGAACTCAGCTAATACAGAGAGGCAGACAAAGTAAGATGGTAGGTCTGAGAATATTTGTGAACACCAGTAGATATTATGGAAAAAGAAAGGATGCTTGAATAGCTGTTGAAAATATGAAAATTTTCATTCTGTGCAAAGGCATTTGGTATTTGTTTATTTAATTATATGCTCTGGTTAGTTATTTGCACTGAGAGAAGATGTTAAGGACCAACCATTTGTAAAATATTGACACTGTAGTAAAACAAGTGAAAAAGATATTTCTTCTTTCCCTTTTAAAGCAAACAGTGCATAGAGAATTCAAGTCTTTGTGTCTTCTTATTTCAAAATATTGTTTTTCTTCAAAGCATCTTGTCTGTTTTGTAGCAGGATTGAAACAACTCTTTCTAGCCTTGGCATAACTTTACAATCACTGATATTTTTAAAATTTTATTTTATTTATTTATAAGCTAGCACAACTACCTATGCCTCAGTCTTTTGCTACATAGAACTATTATTTTAAACCAAATTTCAAGTAAAGTATTTATTGAATGTTTGGATGATATTTAAGAAGCATGGTTAAGTGTCTTGTTATGTGCACAACTGTATTTGCTACTTAAATTTAAAAGAAAGAACTTTCTTTGGAAGTATCTAGATGTAGATACTGTTTTCAAGAGTCATGTTATTTATTCTTTACAAACAAAAGACTATGTGAGAAGAACATCACTTGCAGTAAGTCCAAGGAGTTCTGAATGCCCCAAATATATATATTTGTAACCTTAAATGTTGTGTTTTCTGTTCATCATGATCTACTTTTTTTTTGCTGCTATATTTTTGCACAAAACCCCCCATTATTTCTGATTTCTACTGAGCTTATTTAATAAATGTATAAAACAAGAATAATTTGATTTCTGGTAAGTGGCAGATTATTTTACAATGAATGCTATTTAATAGATCCACGTGGATTATTATTCTGACTTTTCTTTTAATAACCAGAAATAGACTATGGGAAGTCACTTCAGGTTTGTTTATAAAATGTACAGAATTGTTTCAGAACATGTTTATGAGTAGATTATGAGCCACTGCTATTCTTGCTGTAAAATGTACCTGCCATAGGGAATAAATAGTCCTGTAGATGTTCATATGCTCAGGGGGAAAGCTTGCCAGAGGGCTAATGTGAAAATGGCTCTCTCAGTGTGTGTGAGAGGCAACTGGGAAGTGCTGATCTGATTCCCAAGTACCTGGTTGAACTGTAGGGCTTTTAGGATAAGCTAGAGTTGTCTGCCAGGCAGGAAGTCTTTTTCTACTGAATTCTTCTTACTTAAATTACTAAAAACAGAGACTGATTATGAAATAGTGAATATTACATATAAAGGAAATTTTTTTACTGTTCAAATTTTTCTTACTTGATTTTTTCTAATGCTAAAATCCATATTCATTTAAACGGAAGTTACCAAGTTCTTCTGGAGCTTAAGATTTTGAGTTAAATCCTTGGTTTAGTTAAAATGAGTAGATATTCTCTCTTGTACATCATGAAGATGGGATTTCACTGTGTGTTACTGTCTTTTCGTCACACCCCACTAACCCCCAAAATGCAATAAGTGGTGCAGTCTTTTTGCTGCCTTTAGTAGGAAATAATAATCCATGGGAGCTGAGAAGCAGGAAGCTGCCCACAAACCAAGGGTCTGTGGGTACACGGAGCACTTGAACAGTTCCATTGGATTCATCTGCACTTATTTCAAGTGGCTGGTGGAAAAAAGAGTTTGGTTTTGGGAGGATAAAAATATCTGAATTATGGTAGTTTGGACTGATTTTTTTCTAAATGTTTCCATAGCCCTCTGACCTCCAAGGAAAAGCAAAAGATGATTGAGCTGTTGCTGTGTCTTTATATAAGCTAACAGCTTGAAAGTTAATCCATTCACTGTCAAGCCTTTTCTTTCATAAAAACAAATCTAAACAATGTTTAAAATTAATAGATGGGAAAAGTTACATTTGGAAACTCTGGGATTCTGAGAAGATTTTTTTGCCTTTATGTACATTTTTCATCCTGTACTGTTAAAAGCGGCTAGTGATCTGTATCTCTAAGTTATTATACTCTAATGTGCAACTCTTTAAAAGTGTAGAGCTGTTACCCTTAATGTTGGAAATTAAAAGAGACTTTAGGTAACATCTTGTCAGTTTGGAAAAATCAGATTTTATATCATCTAATAATAATATTATTAGATGATATAAAGTAAAATGTTGAATTTGTTCATACATAAAACTTGTTCTGTAATCTAAAGGAAGAATAAATTTTTGAAGGTGATTGGTAGGCATATTTTATATTTATAGAAAATCCCTAAAATACGAAAAAAAAAAAATCGAAGTTTCACACACCATCAGTTGTTTTATTTTCAAAGTTACTGGCATATAAATCCAACTCAAATGACTAAAGACAGTTTAGATTAGCTTTCAGAAGGCCAGTCACAACATGGCTGAAAAGTAGGAAGTTCTACAAACATGAAATTTGTTGTAAATACAGTGATGAGTTCTAGTAGATTAAAAATTCAAATTTCTTGCACTTTTGCCATACTGTGAAAACTTTTATTTTATCTTAATAGACTATGGTGTTTTTTTTTTTTTTTTTGTATTTTTTATACTGCTATGTCTGGTTTTTGTAGGAATAGATTTTTTTTTTCCCTGCTCTGATGTTGCCATTTTTTTCATCCTTGAGTAAAACGTACTGCAAACCCAGGTGATTAGGTCAAACTTTGGATAATGCAGCATGCCTGCTTCTCCCTGCCGAAGTATTGGATAAACTTCTGTTGCTCTTTAATTTTTGAAATGAAAAGAACATCAACTTTCAGAAGACTAAAAGGCTTATTAAAATCAAGATGCATGATAAAGTCTTCCAGATTCAACTGTTTCCTGTTTTTCCACTTTAGGATACACTGTATCATAAATCCTTTACACAATCGCAGTAAACAAATGTAAACAAAGTTTAAATGGGTTGAAAATGCATTAGCCTTGTAAATCCACGCCTCTTTTGTTTGTAATGGTGGAGCTACATCACCCTCACATTTAGTGAAGGCTGTAACTTTGGAGAAAGACCGGAGCAGATTTCTTCCTGCAGTCTCTCCTGACTTTTGCTGTCACCATTCTTGGGGGTAAAACTTCGAGTAAAAGTTGTCAGATTTGAATGATCTTATGGTTGTGTGAAGACTTTTGTCCCACCAGTGCCAATAGTTACAGTGTCTATTCTCTAGTTTGAAGATTTTTGGAGTCTTTTTAATTGCTTTAAATATGCAGGAAGAGAGAGGAGACTGTTGTACAGCATTGACTCAAATTCTGGCTAGCAGGATACTGGAGAATGTCCTTTCTTTGTTTTAACAACACATTCTCCAGTGGCTTGTTCTGTGGATGTAGCAGCTTGCTTCCACATCTGTTTCCAGAGTGGGGTAACATTCTTCTCCTCTGTGCAAAGCAAGAGTCTATAAAAAGGTTTATCTCTGAGAATCAAGAGCATGAATTTGGGTGAGGAGTATCTTGTTTCTGTGGAGCATCCTCCTACTCCAGTGCAGGAGCAAGGTATCGGGTTCTCTGCATGTAATGGCCAGAGGCTGCTGTGTGCTGCACTCACCTGCAGTATTTGATCAACAGCTTGTACAATCTGTGACTTGTAACTTCAATAAACAAAGCTAAAAGCCCTAAACAAGCAAGAACAAAACCCTGTACAGTGTTGGTTTAGGCAAGTCATTATTATTGTTACTTGGTTACGAGGCATATTTTATAAATTGTTCTGAATATGATCAAGTTGTTGTCACCTTTAACTAACAGATTTTATTTAGCCATTTTCTGTGTACATGTAGATTACACCCAGGCAAACTAGTTTAGATTCTTGGTAGACTTTTATATAACATTGATTCTTACTTGTCTCACAGCTTTAAAATCCAAATGTTTTTAAATTCTGGCATTTCAACCAGTGTGTCTCATGCAGTGGAACAACTCATGCAGTGACAGGTTGTTTTACAGGGTTGGCTAAAAAAGCAGAGAACGAGAGAAAAAGTGCTAGCATGGCATTAGGTATATGGTTTATGAAGTAGGATAATGCTTAAGAATGGGAGAAACTGGAAATGTTTTGCTCTGTAGGATGCATTGTTTCTCCTGTCACATGCCTGAGCTGCTCTTTCTGCCTCATGCATGCCATCATAGGCCTAACTGCAGCTGTCACGCAATTTAAATGCATTTGCACAAAATAAAATGCATGACAGCTTAGCTAAACAAATACAATTCAAGTCATGTTGCAAATAGGGAAGCCAATTGTTTACAGTAATCTCATTGGCCAAATCAGTAATTGCTTAAGTAATGCTTACTTTCGTTCATTCATGGTGTTGTGAATCAAGTGGAAAGGCTGCCACCAAGTCAAAAAAGGTCAATAATTGTTCTACTGTCTGTTAAAGCTCTATTAAAACTTCTGAAGCAAAGGATATTTTCTAAACAAATCTAACAAAAAATTTTATTATGACTGCATTCTGGGCATGATATGTAAGTCTAGTGAAACTGTCTGCAGTAATTCTTTGGCAGAAAATATCCCAACCAAACAATTGTATTTTTAAGAAAAGTATTACAGTTTGAATAACAGTTTCCTATGATTTTTTAAAAAGTAATTTATCAAAATAAATTTTCTGATGTTGCATTTGGTTTTGTGTACCAGGATCTGATAGAACAGTGTGGTGCTAGGCAATGTAAGATGTTTAGGTGTTGAAATCAGCATTTTCAAAAAAACAGCCCAGCAGTGTATGAAGGACCATGCTGAATCAGACCATCAGCTGTTTATCCCTTCAGGAGATCTTGTCACTTGGGGTTTCTTAGTTTTCTTACAATTTGTTTAAAGCCTATTAGAAATCCAAGAGACTGTCACCTTGAGCTCCTTCATGAACCTCTATGATCCTTTTTCTGTACTTCAGGATTTTTCTTTATAAAAAGCCTGTTGACCACTGTGTCTTGGTTGTAATTACGTTTAATTTGGCTAGCATAGCTGTGAGACTTGACTATGCTTAGTTGCCCACATGTTTTCTTTAGCTCACATTGCCTCCTTCACACCTTAGGTATAACACAATTTGGTTTGAGCTCATGTATCTCAATTAGTAGCTGTTGTGTTCCTGAGATCCTGTAGAAATCTAGAGAGGATTCTTGTCCAAACTCAAGTAGCTTGTTACTGTTCATAGTGCATAATTGTTCTCTAATCTCTCCTATAGATGCATCATTTTAAGGTGTATCTTTTAGGTCTCTCATGATGCATGTGAACCTCTCCACTTCTGTCCAGTCATCACAAATGCAGAAAATTAATTAGAATTTCTCTTATTTGCTTCCTTTTCAAATAGATCACACTGTCAAGGTCTTGGACTCTTTGGTAGTTTATAGACCTTTTGACTGTATTGATGGTCTGAGAAGACTTTAGTAATGTTACTGCCCTCTGAAATTTGGTCAATATAGCAAATAGGAGGATAAAAGAAAAGTGACCAAAAAAAAACCAAAAAAAACCCCACATCTAGTAATGTGCCTCAATGACAAGGACAATTTTCTCCATTTGTGATGTGACATGTCCCTAATTTTTTTCTAGCTGAAGCAAAAATTACAAGGTATGAAAGCACCCTCGCTCATATCTTTCATATGAATATATGAAATTTATTTGGGGTTGAAGGGGCTAAGAGGAGCAGGGCTGGCAGGCAGCGAGGGGATGTTACCCAGCAGTGGGGTCTGTGTCACCCTGGGCAGCATCCCCGCGGCAGCAGCCCCAGCCAGCGGTTATCTGAGCAGGGGAAGTGTCTGGAGGGATTTTCCTGCCTTAATTGCCGGGCTGCAGCAGCTCCTTTGGGCTCATCCGGCTCTGCTCGTCCTGCCTGCTCTGAAGACTCCGAGTGCAGAGCAAGTCAGACAGAGCCGGACTTCACCGGGCACAATGGAGGCATGTCAGAGGGGAACATGGGATGATGGATGCAGGAAGGGTTAGCCTTGATTTGGGAAATGAGTTTTCAGTTTCCGTGCAGAGGTATATGGAAGGAGTCAATGCCTTGCTGCTTGTCAAGTATGATTGGAATGATTGGGTTTAAAGGTTTGCCTGGAGAGCTGGCTGCTAATCCTAATTGAGTGCCCAATGCCAGACTGTTGGCAAGTTGCTGTTTTAATAGCCTGGGGGGATGATCTTAGACTCACATGCTAATGGTCCCCTCCCAGCTGCGGTCCTGTTCCCAGCCCCGTGCTGCTTATCTCTTGCATCTGGGTCTGAAAGGAGACTTCAGGGAATTCTTTATGGAGCGGGGATCTGACACAGTTGGGTTCTCTCTGGCTATTTAAAGCAATACAAAGAGCGTGGGGTGGGCAAGGAAGAGGAATACCCCCTGCTAAGACATACTGAAGAGGAGTTAGTCTCTGAAATGGAGAAAGAAGCAGCCTGTAGAGAAGATGTTCTGTTCAAAGGTTGTTTTTTTTTCCTTCTAGTAAATAAAACTGTAAACTAAAAGCTGGAGTCCCTCTTGCACACCTGAAAATACCCAGTGAGTGCCTAGGAATAGCACTTGCTGTGCAGCTGATTTCATTTATGAAGACAAGATATTTTAGAATTAATGCAGCTCAATTAATTGAGTGCTTAATAGAAAGAAGGGGAGCAGTTGGACAAATTTAAGCTGCAAGTTTTGGATGACATACAGAGAAACTATTCAAAGTTTCTAAAATTTTTCTATTTCAAGAAATAATTAGTTAATTCCTTTAAGGGTGGTTTCTAAAGTCTTCACTGTTTTTGTGCTTTTTACTGCAACTCCATTGTAAGATGTTGTTTTTTAGAGACCAGACATACCAAATGGAAACTATTTACCTCAGATTTCAATCCTTTTAATGTTTGGAAATATTGGAATTTCAGGATTTCAAGTTTAAATATGATTACAAGTAAAGAGGAAGATGAGAAACTCATTTGCAATCTGTTTGGATTTTTAATATTATGAAAGCTCAGGATTACTTAGAATTGGTGTATTGTGTTTTCTGCTTCTATAAACGCTTCCCATATAACTAAATCTTTATTTTTAAATTTAATTGATGAAAAATATACCTTAGAATAGTGAAACTCAGCTGTAATCTCATGAGGAGGGATCTGTTCTTTTACTTCTTAGTACATAATTCTCCCATTTATTTTATGAACCACTGCTGAATTTGAAAGTCAGTCATACAGCCAGAGACCTACAGCAGTAATTTGAACGGTGCATCTGATTCTCTTGTGAAAAGTCTGTGTGCTGGCTGATTTCTGTTCATATTGAAGTAGTTGCAATGATTTAATTCTGTTGTGAGAAGATTATTATCAGTCCCTTTAAAAAACTGTTGATATGAAATATTTTTAGACGGTTCTGTATTCAAATATTTTAGTTAAAAATTGGACAGCCAGATACTCTGGAGACAGATAATGTGTGTCTGTGAGAAATATCTGACAGGATAAACAAATATTGTGTCTTTGTGTCCTATTGATGTCCAGAAAATATGGTCTGTAATTTGTACGAAGTGATCACTTTTTTGACAATTGCTGGATATTAACTGGACACATGAATACAGCAAGTAGTTCTTAGAAAATAAAATTCAGAAAATACTGCCTTTTTTCCTGAGTTCAGTGTTTCACAAATATTATCTATCTAACCTTTTGTATTTAGCTGGCTTTAAAAAACCACGAGGCCTGATAATTTTGAGGCCGTGTTAGTGTTTCCTTTGTGAGTGAAACAAAGTGCCATTACAAGAATAAATATGTGGATTTAGAGTAAAACCGGTTGCTTAGGTATGATCAAAGGAAGAGTTGCTTTTCTTGTGTGTCACCCACACAAGGTGACAACAGCAGCACCTTTAGGCTCTTAGATCAGCAGTATGTGAGGGACAGGTTTTTGTGGAAAAAGCTGTCAACCATAAAGTTATTTTTGGATGGGGTTGAGGAACTGATGCGTCTGGTGCATACCTCCCTTGTTCTACATACAGCAAATTGGGAGTTCACAGTCAGTGTCTAAAATCAGGTTTCTTGTCAATTCAAGATAACTTTATGGGATCCAGAGAGCAGAAAATAAAGCTCCAAGTCTGAAATAGAAAATACCTTTAGGGGCAAAAGGAGACGGTTATGCCTAACTCTGGTTTGCTTCTAGATGCCTAGGAACCTTGTAGAAATTGATTGCACCAAGTTCAGTGTGAAATGCATTGAATTTTTTGTATTTGACTGAAAATCTGATAAATGAGTAGCAAAATAAGTGATAACTTCAAAATATTAGTTAGAATCTTTGTTCGGCTATAAGATGGTGGCTTTCTATTTCAAAGCATTTTTCAGAAGGAATGCATGGAACAAAAGATGTAACAAGCAGATTTAGGAATTCCTATTTGTGGAAGCTGCTGTAATAGAAAACCAGACATAACAGATGTGATGGTGTTAATCCAGTAAGCCTCACCTTTATGGTCAGAATAGAAAGATGTTGCTGAGGCTTGATTCATCTCAGCTGAAAATGGATATTTAAAATAGATCAGATATTTAGATGAGATGAATCTCAACAAATAATAAAATTGCTGGTTATATATGCTCAAATTTATTTTGTTCTCAAATGGGGTTTCTGTTGGTTGCACTTTTGAATTGAGTTAACATGAATTTTTGTCTATAATACCTTCTAAAAGTAGGAGCTGTTTCTTGAGGGTTAACCAATGTAAACACGGTAAGACTTGAAGATTTGTTTTGTTATTAAGCTCATACAATAAATTTTGCATAATTAACTGTCAAATACTTGATTATCACAAACAGGAAAATACACTTTACAGTGTTGCTCATGTCAAATTGTAATAGGATTATAATATCCTTTACATCATTTTTGCCAATCTTGCTTCTAGAGAGCCAAGTTATTGATTTCTGTGCAGGGCAATTAAAAGCATGTTTATAGAATTTTATCAGTTTTACTAGAAATTAAACAAAACACATGTAAATGGCCTCTTGATGCCTGTTTTCAGGAAAGACTTTGCTTCTGCCTAATCATGAATTTGCAAGGAAAATCTGTAGTTTAGGGCTGCGGCCACATGTACTACAAAAGCTCAGTTAGGTATTTGAGGTTTTGCATTATAAATCATGTTGTTTTATGAAGTGTTTTCAGTGATGTTATTTAAAAGTACTTCTTGCCTTCTGGTCCAATTTGTTGGGGTATTAAATGCATGTATTATTTTGGTCAAACAGACCAAATGTGGTGATGGAAGTTTCTGAGCTTCACTTCTCACATAATTCACAAATTCCATGTTAACAGTTGAAGATAAGATAGAAGTGTTGGAAATGGTGCTGTTTATCAATTAGATTTTTATAAAAGCTGTTCAACAGCTGAGGTGACTTATGTGGGTTGTCCTGCCGGGGATAGTTGGAGTGGGTTTTTTCTGTCATTGTTTGGTTTCTTGTTGATTGGTTGCCCCAAATTGTAAAAGCAGGTCTGCCTTTCTCAGTTATGCTTGAGGTCAGTCAAATTTCCGGTCTTTGTAAAAAAAGAGCCATGATACCCTGCTGTCTTTAGCTCCTGGAGGAGACTTAGGCTTCTGTTAGCAGGTTTGTTATGAACCTCCTGTTTTTCTACAGCTTGAAGGAAATGGTTGAAGTGGCCCTCTGGTTGCAGTGCCGCATCAATGGTCTGTGCTGCGAAGTTGGTGTGGCAGGTTGTGCATGATTGCTGTCAGAAAGATTTTGTTGCTAATAATAGCTGTAGAGCCTTGGCTGAGATTGCTCAAATACTAAATGAGTTCTGTCAGGTAGTCAGTCTTAGGAAGGGTACAGTTATTTATTGTGTGCTGTGTATGTGCTTATTATCCCCTTGAGCACTCCAGTCACTTTTCAAGCAGCAACGTCTTTGTGCTTAATTGACTTTGCTGGTATTTTCTACCTCAATAACTTCACCTAAAAGGACTCATTGTAAGTTCAGATTTTTGTTTCTTTTCTGTTGTACTGCAAGTCTGATTTTTTTTTCTAAGTTTATTCTGTAGAAGATTAAAAACAAATAGCAGATGAAATCTGGTTTTTTACATTTTAATAATTATGACATTTCATCCTAAACAGAAAGTTCTTGTCTATTTTCTTTTGTTTACATTTATTCACTCAAAAAGTTTTATTTCTCTTTAGAGTGCTTAAGTAACAGGGAATTTGCATATTTTTAACATTACTTTCTTTTAAAAAAACGACCTAACCCAAAACGGGCAGGACCACAGATTTCAGTTTAATTTAGTCAGGGTTTGGTTTTAGTGTTTTGTTGTGGTGGTGTGTTTTTTTGTTTTTTTGGTGGGTTTTTTCTTGTTTGGGTTTTTTTTGTGTGGTTGGTTTTTTCTTTTTGAGAATACGGTGTCTCCGCATTGTAGTATCCCTTTCTCAAAAGCAAGTATTTTAGATACTATCAATATTCATATGTAGTACTCTACTGGTACTCTTTTATTTACACTCAGTCATTTTCACCATGCTTTCCTGACATCTCTATTACATCATGTGTTGTTATTTCAGGAATTTCAGCAAAACTCAAAACAGTTCTGCAGGGCTTTGAGAAAGAGGCAGCCTCATTTGTTCCTTCCTTCCAGCACTGGGCATTTCCATAAGCCAGCCATCCTTGATGCTGCATTAAGTAGAAGTTGGTCATTAATGTGTGGTTGCAGTTCAGTTTATTCTGAGCTCAAGTGTAATTCTTTCTGTTAATTTCTAGGAATTTAGAACACGATGAATTAAAGCTCTGAGTGTTTTGTGAGCGCTTGTCTTTTGATCATCAGTGATTAAATTATAAGTAGTGTAAAGCTGAACACTGAGAGAACTTTAGGTCATATGAGGCAGTTCTATTTCGAAAGGGATTTTTCAAGTGCAGAATGATTAAATGTTTTTATAAATTAAAGCTCTAGAGGATAAGTGGCAACTGGACTATGCATGTTTTATTGGCTTTAAAAGTGTCCAATAGCAGTTTAAATGCTTGTAGACTAGTAACAGGCCTTTATCACATGATAGCTTTCATTTGTAGTCTCTAATTTCATTTACAGTCTCTCATTTGTAGCCTGGTTTTCATTTCTAGTCCTTATCCATGTCTTACATTCATAAATTTTTACCATGAGATTTGTGTAAACATATAACTCCTTATCTGAATAACTGAAATCTGAATATACCTCTGTCAGGCAAGCTAAGGCAGAGGGGAGATTGTTTTGAAATTAAAAGGTAAACAAATAATTTTTCTTTTGCCTACACTTTTCATCTAAGCTTTCTCATGTTATTTTGATCAGAGAAGTTATTTGCACATAACTCTATTATATTTTTGAACAGCTAAGTGTAAATTTTTGAACTTTTTCTTCTGAATTTTTTTATTATCTGTACTAGAGAGAATTGCAAATGATAAAAAAAAAAAAGAGTAAAAAGAATTTTATGCAGGATGAATATGCTGACTGTTTTAGTGAGGAACTAATGTACTTTCCATCCAAGGAGAAAGCTCAGATTTTACATGAGACAGAAAGGCTTAACGTCTGGAACTTTGTTCATATACAGTACAAGAAAATTCAATGTGATTCTATTTTTCTCCTCTGCAAGTTAGAGAAATGCTTTCAGACTGTCTAAATAGCAGCATGAGAATGTGGTTCATGAACTGAAACTTCATTTTCACTTATTAGTTGCCTGTTTTTGCAGTGATGGTACACAAGCAGCACATGAAACTATCTTCAAAAAACCACTTAGGATTACCTGCAGGTCATATACTCCCAAAGACTTTGGCAATAACCTGCTAAAATGCTTTAGCTGCTAAATCCATATTTCAGTGAAAGAAATTTCATTGTGTTGCATGCTGAACTCATCTAGGGGAGGATAAGAACCAACAAGTACCTCTCTTCTGCATCCTTGCAATGTTAGCTAAGAGAGATTCCTGTTCCACGAGTACAAAACTAAAATACAGAGAGGAAGACACCGGCTTGACTTCTTGATATATGTGCTGAGCATTAAGAATATGAGCCTTTACAAATGCTTTCAATGCTTAGATGTCTGGTGAGTCTGAGGAATTGACACACACATCAAAACTGGCTGATTTCAGGAGGTTGTATGAATAAATGAATTTGCTTACTAGGATGAACTCTGTGGTTGAAACTGTTGGTCTGGTGTCAGTTCTGTCCAGGGATAGATCTACTGCCTTCCTATGACAGAAACCCCACAGCTACAGATTTCCTGTCCCATGGAATTAAGGATCCAGCAGCTGGCACCTCTGTTTTGCATATGCTGAGAGCTGGAGTCATTCAGAAAGCTGAGCACTGCAGGTGTTTAGTTTGCATGTTGGGATTGAATTGACAGCTGAATTACTTTTTGAGAAGGAGAATAAAAAGGTTTTTTGAAAAACAATGCAAATTGTGCAAAATACAAAAATACAACTTTATACATCAGAGGTGTCTTTAAAATCATATATCTCAATGTTTTTCATTAAAAATTGAATTTGTATTGTTTCATTGACAACCATTTTTAAAATAAAACTTATAGATTCATGTTTCAGTTTCTTAATAATATATGATATTGCAGTATTGTTACGTATTTATTAAATTCAAAGAATTTCACTCTAAGATGCTGTTTATGGTTTATATTGAAAGCTGTTTTCTTTTAGTTGGATACAAAAAGAACATAGAATCATGCTGAGTCTGATGTACTAGTTATCTTTGGGGTATTTATATGCAGGAAGTAAAATCTAAAAGACTAAGTAGATTTTTAATTTCTTGTACCTTAAATACATTTGGTTTACTTTTGTTTTGTAAATGTTTTCTTTTTTTTTAAGAGGGGCACATCATGCTTTCATTTGTCTAAAATGGCCAACAGAAATACAAAACTTTTAAACTTCTTTTTTTAAGAAAAATACTACTTTTTACTAGAAGACAGCCATGAGAAATAAGGAATTGAATGTTTGATGAAGAGTAAACCTGATGTATTTCTGACCATCTACTAATGTTTTCTAATAAAATTAGTCATCACATAGACAGGCTATAATAAAATTCTAAGCAGTGACTAGAATAAAGTGGATATACTGGTATGTTATATCAGTTATTCAAAAACATTACCTAGTACTTCTCAGAAGCTGTAATTGGTATGCTGCTGGTGGTAAGAGAAGGTGACACTTTTAAACTGAGCTTCTCAGATGAACTGCAAATCATGAAAGTAAAACTCCCCCGTTCCTTTGTGAGCTGGGTTTTGCAATATAACAAATTAATACTATGACAACTTTATCATCTGTTCAGTTTGAATGTCTTCTACTTTGATGTCAAATTCAACAATGTAGAAGATAACTGTTCATGTGCTAACAGAGAAAATTGCATATTAATGTGGTTTGCTACGTTAAAAATCCTATAGGATGTTGTACAGGCATGATCAGCTGAGGATCGACAGCTCAAGTAAAACAGAGGGTTGATAATCATTATTTTGAAAGACCTGTTTATCTTATGTTATCCTCCTATACTGATGCTTTCAGCACAGGCAGGCGAAGTTAACAAAATACTTATTATTTTCTAAGGTTTCTGCAGCATTGCTTGACTGCCTCCATGGTTTGGTCTGTTTAGGTTACTTTCCCTCTTTAGGTGATTATATCCTGCCATGTAAGCAGAAAATGGAGTATCAAGTAGCTTTTTAAAGTGCAGCTTGGTAGACTCCACCTATTTTCTGGAAACCTCGGTCTACCATTGTTGCAGTGATATTTAATATTGCAATGATTGTATGTGTTTAGATTATTTTGGTATAGATATTCCATTGCTTGTATCCTATTTATGTCTACTGCCGTTATAAAATGCTGCTTGGCAATATTTCAGATTCACCGCTATCAAGAGTTACAACACTTTATAGAAGCAATTGTTTCATTTTCTCTAATTGAAGTAAGAACTGTAGTATTGCAATTTCTTTATTCTTTTTGCAAACTTGATTCAGAAGAGTGATATGTTTTGTTTAAATACTGGCGCTGTGTTTGTATGATGTTTTCTCTTTGTGAGAAATATAATCTACCTGAGTAATGTTTGGTCTCCAGACTATGATGTCATGAAATGGTTAACTAACATTAAAGGTATTTAAAAACTATATATTAACAGATTGAAGTGCTCAGAGAATATTTATAAAATGTTGAACATCACCCACAATGCGTCTGTCACAGATGGAAGAAATGAATGTATTGACAGGTGTGCAATCGATAGAATGACTTTATAGACCTAAAATCCTTTCCAAGATGCCAGAAATTAACAGTTTGTCTTCAGTACTGGATGTGAATTAGCTTGAACAGAAGCTGAAGTCCCATTAGGCAGCCAGTGCTTTATTGCCTGTGCATTGGAAGAAAGTAATTTACTGTGTTTTTCTGAGAATGTGACTGTGAAATTTGATCTTGAACCATTAGCGAGACAGCGTGGAGCAGTTCTAACTTGTGTGTTTGCTAGGGATAAATATATACCACATTTTAATTCCTTTGCAGCATCCATGTGCTGGACAAGTCACCATCTATAAAGTGATTTCAGAAGAACCAGTGCTTGGTTTGCAGTCTGCTTCCAGAATCTTTAGTGTACAAGTTATTTCATGTCTTGATGATACTGTGCATGTTTAGACTGGCTGTTTTCATCAAGTCATATGAAATAGCACAGACTAAAGTCATCTTCTGTGTGACCAGAGAGGTACCTACACAGCCTAGATTTTCTCAGGGAGTGCAATGGCTGTATTTGACAGCAGGTTTTCATTCTTGTAGTAGCTTGTAAAATTCACAGACAAGTACTGACAACCAGCTAAACATTAGTGGTTTTCACATGTTCGCTGGGGGAAGAATACATTCCTATTCTAAAACTGCAGGGAAAGACAGTGATTCTGACTTTACTGTTGTCATCTCTCATGGACACAAATGTGTTGGCTACATGCCACAGGTAAATCTCCTCATACTGGTAGCACAAGTGGTGCTTCCTCTGTCAGCCTCTGAAATGTTTCTTATTTTACAGGAGAAGTTATTGGTGTAGTAGGCAAGACAAGATCAAGTCTTATGAATGTGAATCCTTGTACCAAATTCACACTTCACTGTTCTTCCATGCAGTACAAATGCCATACTCTTGTAACAATGAATATAGGGCAAAATAAATTTTGGAAACCACCCCCAGTACTTCAGCCGTGTTCATGTACACAAATTGTTCTGTTCTCATAAATGAAGTTGGGAAATGATGATGTAGTATATAGTAACTTTCTTGTTTTTAACAATACAGATAATGTAGTGGCTGAAGAGGTAAAAACGGCTTCAATACAGTGGACAGCATTTTTGCATAATGATTTATTTTTTTGGGGCATAGAATACAAATTGGATAGAATTTAGTAGCTAAAGCTGATTAAGTGTAAAATTAATTTTGGTATGGCTTAAGCGAAACAGTAACTTTGATATACTACACAAGCAACTTAAAGAAGCCACTGGTTACTTAGATTATGGTTTCAACTTTATAACAACATTTTATTAAGGTTCAATGATATTGCACCTCCTAAGAATGTCTCCTTGAATTGAAATGCTGATGTTAAGGGGAGGTATTTATTTTGGTGATGCTGCATTATGGAATTTAATTGGATAACTGCTGATGATTGTTAAGTAGTCCATGTGTGTATGTGTATATGTTTATAAATGTACAATGTCTCTTTTAAACATAATGCAAGAACTACACAAAGAAAAACATTGTGAGTAATAAGTGTTTTGTCCCATCTACCTTTTGACAGGAGAATTAGATGACAGAGAACAGGCAAAGCTGGAAGTAAAAGTATGGGATCCAGATAGCCCCCTTACTGACCGTCAGATTGACCAGTTTTTAGTTGTAGCACGGTAAGATTAAACTATCTCATAAAAAATCCTTTTTCTTTTTCTACTGATTATTTATTCCCCTATATCGTGTTACGCATCCTGTTTGCCATTTTGTGAGCCCTTCTCTTTCCCACAGTTAGCTAAAAGAGAAAATCAGACCATGACCCTTTGTATATTTATTGAAGCTACCGATACAGGAGAGAGAAAAAGAAAGTGAGTTTTGGAATAATGCTACACTCCCTGTATTTCAGGTTATAGTAGAATTTGATACTTTGAATGTAGATTGCTTTCCCCTCAGAGTAAATAATTTCAGTGCTAAGAATAATTCAGTCTTGTGTCTTACAGTACTTAGAATTTCATGGCATAAAAGAGAAGTTAAGAATAGAAATAAAGAAAATGTTAAATGGGTGCAGAACTTGCCATGTATGCATGTAAGCTGAATAATATACTGTGCAATTATGTTGGATGAATATTGAAATAAAGTTTTGAAGTCATGTATTTCATTAGTGAAAAAAATCAAGTCAGTTCAGGTTTATAAATTAACATGATTATGCAGATTTATGAAGACAACATCAAAGTGCTTTGAACTAATAAATATCTTTAGAAATTATTTCTCTACTTAAAAAAAAACCCTTCAAAATTTTGTAGGTTTCTTACTGAAGGACAATTCTACATTCATAGGATACAGCAGATTTTGCCTTTCCTCTAATTCATACTTATGAAAGTGCTGTTCTAATGATGATAGAGAACACAGTTCACATATGGATTTTATCCTGAATAAATCCATCTCCTGTATTTTCTGTAACCTGCTTGCAGAGTGTAATCTCAAATCTTCTTAGCCAAATAATCCTTTTACGTGGTTTCTAGTTTTTGCGATTTTTTTCTTTTTCCCTTTTGAAAAAACATTTCAGGAAGGAAAAAGGAAAAAAAGTTGCTCTATATTTTCCAGCTTATATGTATATGGGATGCTGATTTACTCATTTACAGTTCATGTGCTGATCCACTTGGTTTTTTTCCTTACTCTTCCACTTGGAATATTGTATCTTTTCTATAAAGTACTAAAACTTTTTTTTTACCTGCCCTTGTTGAATTTTTAAGCAAGATGGAGGGGTTTAGGTGTTAGGTGTTCAGAAAGTCACAGAGTCTGGTAGATGTTCCATAGAAACTAGAAATTTGAACTACTTTTTCACCAGCAATATAATACCTGGAGATGTATGGCCAGATTATTATGGTGTGCCCTCAAGAAACATCTGCTTGAAAACTGTGAATTTTGGAAGGGTTCATTCATTGCTTTAAAATTCCTCTATTTGCTATTTCTCAGCCACTCTGGGGAGTTGAAGTAGTATTCTGTGGAGCCAAAAACCTTCTCGGAGGAATGTTGCAGTAAGCAGCCTGCTGGGAAGTAACAGAATAATTAAATACGTAAAGAGGAATATCCTTCTCTCTTCCTGTTATTTAAGACATCCTTTGCAATGCTGTGCCCTGACCAAGACTGCATTTGTTTTAAAATCAATACATTTCTGTAAAGATGGTTTCTGTTATAGTGGATCATGGCTGATTGATTACTATCAGTTACTAATTACTGTTAGTTATTATCCAAGGGTTTGTGGTTCTTGGATGGCCCTCTGTAATCAGGTATTACTCAGGTGCAGCTTTGTGGATGTTCTTGCACAGAACTCCATTCATCTTTAGAAGTTGCTTTTCAACTGACAGAAATGGTTTCCAAGCTCCTTTATACTGGTATTCACAGGATGCACTAAGTGGCTTCTGAGACAGATTTTTATGAATTTCTGGAGAAATCGTTCTGTGGCGATTTGGTGGCAGCTTTCAATTGAGCATGTTGTGTGGTTACAGGATTTATACTGGGCCATTGTACAGGACCATTAAAAGCTGCTTGAGGAACAGTGGAGAGCTGGTATTGTGATGTGGTGAGCAGTGCTTACAGACAGCTCTGCTGCAGCCTAACTGCGTTCACTAAGCATTGGCTGTGCCTGCTGGATTTCCAGCTGGAATGATCTTTGTCTAGTTATGTTTAGTTCTGCAAATTTGAAAATATGACAAGAATAATTTTTTCTTAAATACCTTCCTAGGTGTGATTTTCATTAAGTATGTGTATGCTATTGTGTTTGACATTTTAAAAGCATTTTCATGTGATCCTGTTTAGATACTGTGTTGAAGGAATTGAGTATTTCTTCTCATTTTTTTTTTCTAGTCTGATCTGGTTGAAAGAAGAGTTGCTTTTGTCCTTAAATGCTTTAGCTTTTTCAATCACACAGGCAGCTTTGTTGTTTTTTTAGAAGGTGTTTAAATACTCTTTTTATTTGTGTTGCCCATTTACAAGTATATTTATATTTATACCTTGGACATGTAGCTTTCCCAGTCTTGCAAGGTTTGTTTACTGTCTCAGGAATGAGAGGCCTTTTTTTCTAGATTTGTGTGTCTGGGTGGCTCTGTAATTCAATAATTTCCTGGGTAGAAAGAAAGAAGAATGTGCCTATCCTGTGCAGAAATTAGAGATAACAGTGCCAAAAAAAATGGTGGAGATCTGGAAAAAAGTGGAAGGATCCATAAACTTGGCCTCCCCACGTAGTCTTGCCTGACACACAAATCTTGAAAGTACTTCATTGCTGCTACTGAAGCATAATTTGGGTAAGGGCTCTAGCTTGAACTAGCAAAAGCATCTGTTAGGAGAAGCTTGAGGCCTCAGACTAAGGTACTCTGGGTTTGAGTTGTCATTTGGATAATGTTTGCGCAATGAAACGTCCAGCAGCATTTTCTACCGCATTCAAATAAGATACAACTGCATCAAGCAGTTTTCCTGCTGTCCTGTACATTGGCTATGTTTCCTCTGTGTCTGCCAGCTCCAAAGGACAGGAGTTTGAGAAGCTGCAGCAGCCATTTAGATCTGCCCACATGAGCAAATAGTTCAGTACAGTAGAAATGGATTTGTAGAATTGAAGTGTTTGGTACTGAGGGCCTAGTGTCCACAGTGCACATTTTGAGCAGATTTATTTCTAGTCATAGCTCTAATCAAGTCCTGTGGACTAAATATCTATGAGTGTGTGGAACTGTTTCTAACAGGAACCCAGTTAGTATGCTGTGAGATAGTTTTTGTTGTTGGTTAAAATGCAGTAGATAAAAATACTGGGGACAGCATTCCTAATTTGAACTGATTTAGATACACTCTGTTTCCTCCAGTCATCAGTCTCTTATTATTTCTAATATACAAGGACTACTTCATTTCATTGCCAGATCTTATGTTCTTTTTCTGATTCTGTCCCAAGTTGCACAGTGTTAGGAAATGGAAGCATTCCTATTGTCTGTATAACATAATAGTCCTGTCTTTTTTTGGTTTTTCAGAGTCAAAAAATATCCTTCCCAGTCTCAGTGCAATAGGAGGTGTGGGCTCTGATCTGGACAGATGCTGAGAGCTGAAGAAATGACCCTTTTTTTTTTTTTAAATTTTATTTCTATCTGCTAATTTGGTCTACAATTCATTGCATGATATATTTTTGGTACATTCTAGTTCCATTTATGTGCTTTATGATTCAGTGAAACCATTAAGAATGTAGTTGTTTTATTCTGTTTCATCTAACTACATTACCAACATAATCTTCTGGAAGGAATATATTTCTAAATGAAGCTATTTTACAGACATTTGTGGTGCCAGCTTATTCCCAACTAAACCAGAGTTTTGAAATCTGATTGAAATAGCCTTGAAGCATCACGTCTCTACTTAAAATTTTGTACTTTGATTTCTATGACATTAAAATAGCATCATATACCTCTGTCTGACATATTTCTCTTCATTTGAATGCCTGCTTATTTTTTGATGTAAAATCATAGAAGAATGGAAAATTACTTGTTAGTCATATTAAATTAGAGCTTGATCCTTCTTGTGTTGTTCCCCCTTTTCCACTTGCTCTAGGACAGTGATACATTCATTTTCTGTTGGTTACTGTGTTATAAGTGCTCACAGTATGTTGGTGTATTTGGAGATATTCTATGATTGTTATATTAATTTATTTTACAGTGGGAAAGGGACCACAATGCAGCTTCAGCTGGCAAGGTGTCTTTCATGATACAGAGGAAAATAATTCATTCATTAACTGAGAATTATGAGTAAAAACATTTACAGGTGTGATCAGAAAGTAGTGCTCTGTTCTTGTGAAATAATTCATTGTAGTCAGTGGCAGTAGACCAGATTCCCAAAGCTCAAAAATGAAAATAAATACATAAAAGACATTGGTTTGCAGTCTTCAGTATTACAATGCTTGTGGACTCTCTGGAGGTGCTGAGAAGTAAAAGGAATTGAAGTTCATTAAAGAGGTAATTAAATTTAATGGCAGAATTGCAATATAAAATTATGCAGCAAAAATGGTGAAAAATCTTGATGCCAATGCTACGCTCACAAAACTGGATGTTTGCTAGCAAGGTGAATTACAGCATCTAATGGTACGCAGATGGTTTGGCAGTAAAAAGGAAAAATATGTTCACATCAAGTTTACCAGGCTTATCAAAAATTCTATGTTTCTGCCTGTCATGCCTGGCTAGTATGTGTTTATTCCTTTGTGCATTTTGTATTACTGTACTTCTTGACCCAAATGCATTTAAAAAGAAGTAATTCAAACTTGGAGCTGAATTTCTTTTTGTATTTTTTTAATGAACTTTCATCTATTGCAGTATAAAGAATACATTTTCCATAGCAGAGTTTTCATGGACCTGCTTTTAGGGGGCTGCACATCTCCTCCTCTGTGACTGTGAAATTGCAGGATGGCATAGAGATGATGCCTTAAATAACATCCTGTGAATTAAACTACTTTTATCTATCGGATTCTATTTCTGTTGAATAAGAAAGATTTCACATATGTTTCATTTCTATTCATACAGCAATGAAAGTAAAGATTGGTCCTATCATACATTTATATATCATGCCACACTTACTCTAACTTCGAGAGTCTTTCAGCAGAAGAATAGTGGCAGGTGACTTTTGATATTTATCATGCCATCTCCCTTTGTGCTGTAAATACCTGGAGTGATAATAATGAAGCATAGCACTGTACAGGCAGTTGCTTAGAAATGCGAAGAAAAGGTCTTTTGTAACAGCATCATTTTACTTTGAATATACTCTGCAGGTCAGATTTTGCAGAACTGAGTTGGAAAAATCTCATGTGTATTTTCAGTTTTAAATTACTGTTTTGTTGCTTGCATGTTTCTTTAGATCTTCTTGAAGATGGTTTTTTCCCTACTTTCCAATATTTTAAGTATCATGATATTTTCTTCAAGAGCAGTCAGGTATTTGCTGTTTTTTAAGTTCAGACCAGTGTAAGAGGTCATTTTTTAGGACTGTTTCAAATTTAATATGAAGAGAAACATTGGGGTAAAGACGAGAACAAAAGGTTTCTATTCTTAATATTTAGAAAACCACCAAAGATCACTTAATTGTTTTCCTCAAAAATATTAGCTCAGAGGTGAGGCATAGGTCTCAATCGTTAGTTTGCAGGCATGTGTGGAGAAATGTGGATTTGCAGATTCACATACACAGATGTGGTTCACTTCCAACAGCTTTGTCCAGAGTATACCACCACCTGTGGAACATACAAGCAGTGTAAAAAAAGGTGAAGAGTTTTGAAACAAACATCCATCCTCAGATTGAGAAGGGTGTATGTCTGTGCTGGATTTTCAAGAATACAAGGTAGAAGGAAATTGAGAGTTACTTGCCTGCATGCATAACTTTCCGGATCTGATTTGATGCTGGACTGGTGTTGCTACTGGGAGAAGCAGAGGTTATTTTTATCCTGATGTATAATTGCAGTGGTTACAGATTTCCTTTGGTAAATAATAGCCCTTTTCAGAACTAGTTACTGGTGAGCCACCGAGTCTTTGAAGCTTGTTAAGAGAGTCTCTTGTGCTTCGTTTCTTTGATTACCACTAATATTAATCTTAGGCAGAACTTTGAACAATTATTTCCTTTAATGTCTTAGACTTGAGCTATAAGTAATTTGGAGCAATGTATTTTCTGTTTTCAAAATCTCATCTGAAATTTTGCCTAAATGTAGGGCACAGAGGCATGGCAACTGCAGTGGTCTCTGAAGTTTTTCGGACATAGACCTTGTAGAGTTTTGCTGAATTTGTGGATTTATTCCATAATCTTAGATCCTGGCACTGGACTATATCCATTTGTTTTGTTTGTATGGTTGTCATCTGCAATCTGTTCTAAACCTTCTTGGTTCTGCTCTTTAAGATAATTAAACCAAGGAAAACCTAATTAAGGTAACACTGGATCATTTGGTCTAGCCCTTAAAGCTCTTACAGCTGCTTGCTGATGCAGGCTGTGCAGTGAGTGATCTCCCTGCTGATAATACCAATTGTTTGTCTTTTCCATCTCTCTGCCACCTGTGTAATTCACTGTCTGTGTGACTTTTGGCATTAGCTTATTTTGGAAAATGTGGAGAGTGTTGGTTTCTGTTTGAAGTCCAAGTATTTTAATTACATGTTGAATAATTCATAAGTAGCTTGCTGAGCACAGTTTTTTGGGTTGTCAGTTTGTTGTTATTATTGAATTAAACATCATTTCAGTTAACTACCTACAATTACTCTTTGAATTCTATAAGCTTAACAAGACATTAATATTGAAAGTTTGTTTAAAAAGTGAGTGGTTAGGGTGTAACTGTTTAGCTTGTGTTGGCTTAATACTGAGTTTTATTTTAGGTAGGTGAAGACAATACTGTGTCTTCTGGAAAGGGCATTGGTTAGTTATTTATTTTGTTTCTTTTCTAAAACAATTCTTGAATGGTGGAATTAGAAAAAATCGTGCAGTGAAAAATGACAAAGGTAGATTTTGACCTTTGCATCAATATGTTACTCATATCTGGATTTTTAATTGAAAAACATAAAAAATGAAGGAATTTTAGTGATTTCTAAGATTAATATTGAATCTGGATGTGAATTGCATAGCTAGATTATACAGAACACTGTATTTGACTATTTCGTTTTGAACCTAGCTACTGTTTAACAGCCAAATGCTCTAGAATTTTTACACTTATTTGGAAATTCACTGTTTGTCACACGTTTCCATGGAAAGGAGAAGTGGAAGTTAGTTTGATTTCAAGAAAGCCACAGACATTCATATCTCACACCTCCAGACCCCCCAGTTTGTGTCCTGTACCATCCCCACCCCCTGCCCTGTCACCATTGACACCCCAAATGGTACACTGCCTGCATTTTATTTGTTTTGTTCTTACTGTTATTATCATATTTTTTCCATTATGTTTGATGCTGTATTTATTATTATATTTCATTCTTTTGTTTTCATTCTTTTGTCTTTGTGTGTTGTATTTATTATTAATTTGTTTTGCACTCACATACTCCAAAATCCCACACAGCTTTCTTCTGACAGTTGCAATCTTTTCCTACTCAGTACAGCACTGGTAGCAATGTCCATTAGTGCATCAGTTCTTACCTCTCTATCACTTATTCAAAATTATTATTATGAATATTATTATTACTATATTATTTATATTGTATCTTAATTTTGACTTGAAATTCTGAGCAACAAAATACGCTTGGGCTCTGAAGACAGCCTCAAAAGTTTGATCTGCCAGAGAGTGACTGTGAGAATGTTCTTTGTACTGCTCATAGCATATCCAGACCTCATTTTAGAAATGTGGTCAAAAGAAAATAATTTTAATTATGCAAAAGAAGGATAAGCTAGCAGGTAGCACGAGAAGGGAAATGCAGTCATGCCACATTCACTGGTTTGAGCAGTAGGGACAGAAGGATCACAGGAAAGACTGCTTAGCTCAAACCCTTATCAATGCCAACATGTTGAAAGGGGTTGACAGACTATCAGGAGATGTGTTCATAATAGAGCCTTATTCTTGGGAGTGATTTGTGGACAAATACTGTTTTATGTACTGCCAAGCTTTGGGGAAAAAAAAAAAAAGAGAAAATAGAACGTGTGTGTGTGTGTTCTTGTCTCATATTTGCCATCTCCACAAAGAGGGAGCAAAGGTTTTGGAAAAACATTTGAATATCACTTATTTATTCCACAGCCTTTAGAAAGGCAGTTAATACCAGGGGTCTGAATCACTGCTTTATAATCTTAACTTGTAAGACTGTGGCAGCAAGTACTGAAACATGCATCCAGTAATAAATTTTTTGAGATTCAAGATAAAATTGCGGTAACATACTTTATTATCAGTTTTTCCGTGATCATTATAACTTCAGTGAGTTTAAGTCTTGGTGCACATTATTGTGCTGTTGAATATCAGATTTGTAGGATACAGCAAAGTGTGTTTGGTATAATCCTGTACTTGTAAGTTGTGTGGGGTGTAATTGCTGAGAGAGGCTTGGGTCCCTACACCAGAGATTGCACTGTGTTACATCTGTAACTGGGTCTTTGAACTTAGGAGGGCTAATGTCATAACTGCAACAAATAGGTTTTTTCTGAATGCACCTCAAGAGTCATTATACAAATCCATGTAACTGGAGAAACTTCTGATCTGTTTATTGATAATATTTTGTGTCGTTGCATCTTTGCTCATTTCCTGTATGATATGCCCTGTCAAATTCTATATGCACCTTTTCCTTCACTGTGCATGATACTTAGATGGACTTCCAAGAAATGTTTACTGCTCTCCAAGATATTTTTACAGTTTAGAACAGTCTAAGTATAATAGATGCCATGTACAATTCATCAACAAAAGTGGAAAAGAAAGTAAAGTTTAGGAAAAAATACCAATTTCAATAATGGAATGCTTTAATTAAGCAGGTTGAGAGATCCATTTATTTCATTATTGCTTAAAACCTGTGACAACACCAGGATTTTGAGGGTACCTTAGACTAAGCTAATATGCTTTTTTTGGCTCACTAATGGAAGTAGTAGACATGTACTACTAAGTGAATAAAATGTTTTTAATTTCCTCACGGGGACTGGTGAAACCCCTTTTTAATTTGAATTATAATTTTTAAGCGCTATTATAGCACTGTAATTTTAGAAATAATTGTCCCAGTTTTAAACCCCAAACTGTGGAGAACCTTTGACTTCATAATTAATTGAAAAATCGATACATTAAGAGGTTGGTTGGGAATTCTGAGTATCTTTTGTTTCTGAGCTGCTGTTCTTATATGTATGTTGTTACTTTTGGGGGCAGAAGGTCAGAGTTTTTGCTGCAATGTTTAGTGATTTGTTTTTATCAAGTTGTTCTTTGTTATCAAAGATCTGAAAACGTGACAGTACGTGACTTCCATGTGTAAAAGGGCACTTTTGTAGATCTGACACAGTCTGATGTAAGAGATGCCATCTTTCTGTGTACTTACCGCTGCTCCCGTTTCTGTTGCAGTGCGGTCGGCACGTTTGCTCGAGCCTTGGACTGCAGTAGTTCTGTCAGGCAACCCAGCTTACACATGAGTGCAGCTGCTGCTTCCCGAGACATCACACTGGTAGGTGGCTTCTTAAACGTCCTACCACTTATGTATGCATGAATTCAACACTGTCTGGTACTCCAAAGTCCCCATTTACCACACGTTGTCCTTTAGGTACCTGCAAGCGAGGTCCGTGTGTGTGTTAGAAAATCTGTGTATTTTCTCTAAGCTTCTCAGTGCTGCCCTTGGAATCACACTGAGCAACACTTGGCTTTAGTTGTGCATCACCCACAGCTGTGGACAGTCACAGCAGAATGGATAATACACGTTGTGTAGGGATTCATTGGGGGCAGTGTCATTTAAAGTGTGTGGTAATAAAGCTGATTGAAAATTGGGTGGATAATACTTTGTACTTACTGGATGTATATGTCATATTTTCTAAAGGATAAGTAATCTGACTTTGTAAGCATGTTCTTTTAAGAACATTTTAATTAGCAAATTCCTACAATGTTTCCTTAGTATGCTGTTCACTGTTAATGTAAGCACCTGTATGTTTTAGAGAATGTGAAAAATGTATTGATTACAAGTTTGTTTCTGTATAATCACACTAGCTGAGATGAGAAGGTGCTACAGTAAATAAAGTAGGCCAGGAACACTATGTGAGACTAAAAATATTACTGTTTCAGAGAATCGTTTGACTTAGATTTCCAAAGACATTAACTGTTGTTTTATTATTTTAGGCATTTTTGTACCTAAACACTATCACATAGTTTAGGCTAAAGAAAACCTGATACTTATCAGATACTGGAATATTAGAATTAGAGGAAACTCAATAAAACTAACAGATTAGTTCAAAATAGCTAAGGCACTGCCTTACAGAGGGAATAGAGAGACCTTAGAATTCAGTTGCACAAAATTTTGTGGGAATGGGCAGTACTAGCAGGTTAAAAACTGGTTAGAAAAATTATGTAGCCATATAGGCCATAAATTAGTACTGAGGAGAATAGGGAAAGGTGTGCCTTCTAAATGTCCTCATTCTGAAGCTTTGTGGATGCTGATCAATGAAATAGGAATTGATCTCAGACTGTGATTAGACTTACCTGAATATTTTAGCTAATATTCCTTGGTGCTACTGTAAGAGACACAATGCTTACTAAAATGGGTGATTGGTCTGGTTCAGTGGGACAATTCTTGTATTCCAGATAAAATAAATGTTTTATTATGATGAGAAAAATATTTACTTTATCACGTTTTGCAGTGTACTTAAAGGCTGTTGAACAGAATACTGATTTAGTCTGGACTATTGGTAGTATCCTAAAGGCAGGGGCAAAATGTAATGTTTTCAGTAATACTCAAAATGAGTTTTGTTTCACAGTTGCTAATATGAATTTACAAACACAATTCTGTTCACATTAAATACTTCATCAAAATAGTTCTTTAACATTTTTCATTTTATTAAATTTCTTTGGATTAAGAATTTCTAATAAATGTCACATATTGCATATCCCTTCTTTATTTGCATCCTGTGTTCAGTGTTTAATAGAGTGGATTTATCCTTATGGCAATTTCTCATTTGGAAGTACATGTGCAGTGCTGCTAATAAAGGGATACTTTGTTTGAGTGCCATGTTAATGTTTCTCCGTTGCAAATGATCCATTAAGTTCCATTACACTTAATGAAAGGCATATTTTATAATGAGGCATCAGAGGAGCCACCCTAGTCTTAATTATTGTGTCTGTCTCTTCTCATTTTCCAACCCCCTCAGCTTTTTAAAACCGTACTTTTTTTGCTTTTTGGCAATGTACTTCCTTCTAAGTTAAGAAAAGACATATTTGTCATTATAATAGTTACTTTTTCAGACATTTCCATGTTAATTGGGAGCATATTTTCAGCAGCAGTTAAAGTTAGTAGAGACGTTTGCAGAACTTGTGGTGTATCTCATTTATACTTTGGATATAGGTGCATAACACTAAGAAATTTATACCATCTATCTTCTTAATGTAAGGCAGATAACCCTTGCACCTGAGGTGCTATTAATGGGATTTCTCTATGCCACACCCGTGGCTTTCCAGTATTCCTAATTAAGTTTTAATCTTAATTAGTTTTAATCAGAGATAACTGTAAACAGGCTGATATTAAAAAAAAAAAAAAGCCTAGATTATGAACATAGATAAAGTCAGGGTTGATGTACACATATCTTGCAGATGAATAACTGAGAGGCTGCTTTCAGGCTCCTTTATTTTGAAAACATAGGGAAGGTAACAAGACAAGATAGGAAACCCCCTGCTTTTAGAAAACCCTACTGAAGATGTGCAATAATGTGTGTTTACCTTCCTAGATAATAATGTGCTTCTCTTAGAGTGGTAAAGACTTGTGAGACACCAACTAAAACTTGCATTTCTGGTCTTCTCAAAGACAGTGTTTTATTTTATAATGAAATTTGATCTCTAAGAAGAGAGAGACTGGGAAGACCTTCTGTTTCAGATTCCTGAATATTTCATAGTGCATATACTGACCATGAGAGCCATTTAAAACAAAGGAGGCTGATGGCATCATTTGCTCCTTGTGGTGGGTTTGTTCAGAAGAGCTTATGTGACCTTATTGTAGGGACCTGAATCTGATATTGGATGTTTCTTCAAAATGAAAAGTATGAGCAGTTTTTTCCTTTGCATTTTGGATGGTGTCTTTTAAATGATTTTTATTAGACTTCCATGTATGTGGCTTCTAAGGTAAACACACTTAAAATGTGATTGAATTGGAGAATCCACACTCAGTTTCCAGTTTGAGTGCTTTGTTGGAGGCAGCCTAGTCTGGAATTGAAGCTGGTTTGGGAGCTGTGTTGTGTGACTGGTTGGAGGATGCCCTCTCATGCCCTTCCAGCTCCATGCAGCCCTTCTTTAGCTTTTGGTGGAAAGTTTCTTCCTCTGCCTGCTTATATTTGGCCTTGAAGTTGCCTCTTAGCTCCATGGCTAACACTTTTCCTCTGATGGGCCCCCATGTCTGTGCTGGACAGCATGTTCTGGGCAAGAGCTCTTAGGGAAGGGTGGTTCTTGCTCTGTACTTCAGGCTCCTGTTTTGGAGAGGCAATGCCAGGTCTCCCAGCCTCCTGCTTCTTAGGATAAAGCAGATAAAAAGATGATATTCCAGGACTTTTTCTCTCAGCCTCTACTAGTGCCTTCAAGCTTCTCGTGCTTTCGCTACCACAAGTTGCACTGCAGTGCGGAAATTTGATGCAGGTCAGGGCTGGCAAACCTGTAGAAGGCAAAGTTGTTATCAGAGAGCTTGTCAGTGGCCTTCTGTCACAGGACAGCTCAGCAAAGACAGCACTTATCCACAGAGTTAAGTATGAATCTTTTCTTTAGTAATATCAAAAAAAGTGCTGTGGAGTCAGGTGTTTATTATAGATGAAAAATGAACATAAAGCAAGAGCAAGATTCCGATGTATTCACTTCTGTTATCATTTTTATGAAAGTTGGTATCAGTGAACAGATCTGGATTCAGCAGCTGCTTGGAAGATGCCCTGTGTGTACTGCTTTTCTATGAGGGCTGCAATTTAAACAAAGATTTAAACCTCAGTAACACACCTACTGTCAGAGTTCAATCTTTAGGCCCGGTTTACTCATCGCCTGAATGGTAAACAATAAATCAGTGATTCCAATGTACATTCTCTAATATGAAGCTGATGGATTTTAGGCATTATGTTACATATTTTTGTATTAGAATACTTGATTTTAACAATGGCTTTTCTCCAGGCTGGTGAATTTGACTGAACCATAAGTAAAATGATACATTGCAAGATAATAGTGGCATTGCTTCTTGCAGACAAAACAGTTCCAGAATCTTGTGCTTGATAACGTTCAAAGACTTACTGTAAACACTGGAGAAAGACAATAGTCATTGATAGAAGATGGCAAAAAACCAAGAGAAATCCATTATTTGCAGTAGATTTGTATGCAGAAGCTCAGCTGGAATCGCTGTACTGACACATAATGAAGGAGTGCTCCTTCCTCCCAAGGTTTTCTCATAGCTGGGTTTATGGCCTTGTGAGAGTTTGCACGCTACACTTGGAGCTAAACACTGTGGTGGGGCACACTGGGAGGAGACTGATAGTCACAAACATTATCACACTTATGACTCTGGTCCCTCCTTCAGCACAGCCAGTTGGGTTGTGCTGGTGGGATCTTTTGGGATACTGAGTCAGAAATGCTTCTTGTGTGTTGCTCATTTTCCCGAAGGGTGGATTTGTTTACTTTTCATATTCCCCATCATTGGTTAGCAGTGGGAGTGTTCAGTGTTGCCTGCAGTGGGAAGATTGTTTTAATTTGTTTGTTTTCTGTTTTTCTCTTTTATAACAGAAAGGGAATCAAGCAAAGAAACCTTATTTACCAGTCTGTGATAACAGTGTTTAACAAAGGACAAAAATCTTGCTGTTCTTTCAGTACGATGATAACGAAAAGAATAAATGTCTTCCTTTGCCAGCAATGAGAATATTGAGCTCACAGATGCCTGAGCAGCTGTTTAGTTATTATTTAGAGCTTCCGTTAATTGAAAATGGCCCCACAGTCAATAAATGCCACCGTCTCTATTGGGTTTCTTGGAACCAATTGCTACCAACAAGAGAGTCTTTAGAAATGTTTGTTAGTAATTTGCAGGAACTAATGAACTAATGTCATTTTTGGTAAAGATTTTATCAAGGTATTTCCTTTCCCAGATTAAGTAATAAACCATTTATTTTCCTCATATTCTGCAGCAGAAAACTATGATATCAGGATAGATTCTAAATGTAGCATTAACTGAGGCTCCTTGCTTGGTTTATAGAGAATAATATATTGAATTTGCATTAACTGGGATGGACTGCTGTGTATTTAAACACGTCTTTATTCTCCCCTTGTCCCTGCCAGTTTCACGCCATGGACACGCTGCATAAACACAACTATGATCTGAGCAGTGCCATCGGGGTTCTAGTGCCACTGGGAGGGCCTGTCCTGTGTAGAGATGAAATGGAAGAGTGGTCAGCATCAGAAGCTAGTTTATTTGAAGAGGCTCTGGAAAAGTATGGCAAGGACTTCAATGACATTCGACAGGACTTCGTAAGTATCAAAGCAGTGCCCTTTCCTGTAGCTGTGTTTTGCTGTGGTTGAGCATAGCTTCTTTCTGTAGGTTTGGAAGGTTTAGCTAGGGGAGAAATCCGTGTAGCTGATACGTGTGATTAACATATCTATACATTTTATCTGGCTGAAAGTCAATACGCTTTCTTGTTCAGTGCTGTTCTTTGGAAAGATGGTGACAGAAGAGAATCTGTTTAGTGGTTTAATATCAGGTAGGACGTGTCATGCTGAGGCATTCTGTAAGGATTTTTACAAGGATCTTACAAGCATCTGAAAAAGGTCCAGGAACTTTGCAGAGTGTTTCCACAATTTCCAGTGAAATTCATTGGCAGCTACGTGGCTGACTCCCCTGGGTGTTTTTGGAAAGCCAGGGTTTCCTACTATGGTTAACAGAGAGAAATTTGTATTTAGATAGGTTTTAAAATGTACTACAGGGAGTTGTTTTGACATATTAGATGTTTTGGCAGTCCTGAAAAGTAAATGGAATGTTTTCCATGTTCTAACTACAATATGTTCTAACTACAATAATTTTTGTACTGAAGTATCAGACTATAGGGCAGTAAACCATTAATTTGCTAATTCTAACGCAGAGTAATGAAATTAAATGGATTATAATGCTAATTGCTGGAATTGCTAGTAATTTGCTGTATTTTTTTTTTCATTTTATGGAGAGCCTTTTTCTTTCAAGGGAAAATATTTCCTCTCTTGTACCATGTTCAAGTTTGGCTTCATGAAAAAGTTAAAATTTGCACCAAAGGAATTCCATTATTTAAGACTGAAGTAGATTGAAACATTTTCACATTAATCTCATTCTGCTTGACTCTGAGAGCTTGGATTTTTTTTTTATTTTCTTTGCAGAAGTTTATTAATAATCTTTGTGAGGGAGCAAAAAAAGTACTGCATGGTAAATGTAGAAGTCCTTCCAAGATAGAGTGCAGGACAGTGGGCGGAGGCTTGGCAATGAGCTGAGCTGTCTTTCCTTTGTTTTCACAGATTGAAATGGAACAGGTAATTGAATGAAGGTGGGAAGGGAAGGCTATTGTTTTTCTAAGAAACTGACATTTTGATAGGTGTACTATATCTACATGCTTAATTTTGAGATTCCTGAGGGAGAAAATGTTCACTGCATTCATGACATAAGGCTGAAAGTTGCGCCATGGCTGAAACAGCTCTTTTAAGTTCAAGAAAATATTATTGAAAAACAATACTTATAGATTTTTAGAACAGAAATCTTAGTGTAAACTACATTCCTTATTATTTCTTATACAGACAAATGGTTCTCATTTGTAACTGCACAATAGTTCAGGAGCTGTGTCTTCTAATTAAATGGTTCCTAATACATAATACTTGGCTTTTGAAAATGCCTTAAGCATATGACATGTTTTATTGGCTGTTTACAAGTTGTGTCCTAACACAATTTGTGGGCAAGCATGCAGAAGGGTTGTCTCTGGTATTTATGTAGTATTTTTATTTTCTGCATAATTTCTGTGTTACCTACGACTACATTAAAGTGATGCAGTGTAGTAATGTGTCACAAGAATTGCTTCTGCATTTGTAATATTCAAATGCTAGAGATTTGAATGACTTTAGTAGAAGCTATTTACAATGTTAAAATTTTGTCTTGGATACGCTGATAAAATTTTCTCCTGATACCTTCCCTCTTTCACTAAATCTTCCTTCCCAAAATGCAGCTGTTTTCCCCTGGTCTCCTCCCAAAGCAGGAGACACACACAGATCTGGTGCTAGTATTGCGTAGCCTACTGAAGGCACCTTAACCATGAGTCAGAGAGCAGCACAAATGGATGTGGGGCACTAATTAATTATAGCTTATTTTAGTTAGAACAGGGATATTATCTATTCTTAGTTGCTTTTCTTTTTTAATCTTTGGAAAAGTGTCATTTTAAAAACATCTTTAGAAGAACATCTATTTTATATCTAAATTTATATGGTACTAAGAACAGTGCACAGTCTTTATTTAATTCTGTGTAATTTGAAATCTTTCAATTATGTTAGTCATTCTGTAGTCTTGGGATATCTTTATTTCTCTAGTGTAAAATGTATGTGTTCTCACTTCCTATGTAGCATTCTAAAAGTGCAGGGATTTGAAAAAATTTTTAACTAATCATCGAAAATAGTCCTTGGAGATTTAGATCACGGCTTTGTGAAAAGTTTCTGCAAGGTGAGGTAGGTATAAATATGTAGCACTAAGCAGTGATTTTCCCTGACAGTACTTTCATCTGTTATCATCCCTCTCTTCAGTGGCAAGCCATAGATAAGTTTACTTATTGATAAGTATCTAAGTACTCTTAGAAGTGTTGTAAGAGCAAGGGCAAAGAAGATAATGAACTGACAGTGTATGTGTGAACTTGTTTGGTCACCACGTAAGATCTAATGATAAAATTCAAGTCTGCAATGCCTGAGATTAAACTCCAACCTCAGCAGTGATGCAGTGGTGCCACAGGACAGGCAAGAAAGTCATGTTGCATGGCAGAAGGGGGTTGGCAGCAGTCTCCTGAAGCAGGAGGGTGATGTAGTACCTGCCTGAGCCATTACATCCCAGAGGAGCTGCCTCTTCTGAGTCGGCCCAGATTCGCAAGGCACAGCAGCTGCAGTTGCAGCCCTTACATGACAGTTCTGCAGAGGGCATATTCATTTACTTTTCCAGCAGTTACTGTGAGCTGCCACTGTTTGATGTTCAATGTGCAGCTCAAGTATTAAGCTACAAGCACTAAATGTTAGTAAACAAGATTGTTATAAATTAAATGGTGTAAAGGTCTTTACCTTTTTTTTTCATAGATAGGAGATGCTCATTTTTAATCAGGTCACCAATCTAGCTTTTGAATAATAATTTTCATCAACTGTTGACTCATTGACTCTTGTAGGAGAGGTTCTTCTATCTTTAAGACTCTGTGTGAATCCTAATCAAGCTAAACCTTACAAGCTAATTCAATTTACTTGTTGTGCTTGAATTATTTCATATCCCGGAGTAGTAGAATGGAAAAAGAATGGATATTTAATTTTCTTCAAATGTAACTATTTTCCTAACAGTAAGACAAAGATTTTATACTTGTTAATTCTTAGTTTATCATTATCAAAAGTTTTCACAAATTTATAACTGTTACATCTCAGATATGGCAGGAAAGGACTTGGTAATCAAGAATTGGGTCTGTTTATATGCAGGAGGGGCAACTGCTTTGCAGCTTTAGAAAATTGTGAAAATGTGCTTTAAAATTACCATGTTAATTTTAGGATGCTTTATAATCCTAAATTTTTCTTGCTGATCTGATTTGATTGGTCTATTTTTAGCCTGGAGAAATTAAAGAAACTTAAATTTCCCTCTCTCTGTTTTTTTTAGAGCTGATAGCTTTTGCTAATTTTCTCCTTCAAAAATGTTATGCATATGAGCATATTTACTTCTTTCAAGAACAGAATTTGGTAATGACAATGTATTATTCTGTGGCTGTTCACAGCATCACTGGCAGCTCAGAGCATTAAGTGCATAGGTAAATGGAATACAGGCTATCTGTACTCAGTCTGTCAAACAGCTTCTCCAAGTTTTGAATCAAAGTCTAAAAGGATTACAGTTATTTGGTCCAAGCATCCCAGCAATTAATTACCTTCCTTTAATTGTAGATGCCTACTGAGTGAATGAACATACTGGTGTCATAACCATTGTTACAACAGAATAAAATATTTTCTAGAGAATTGCCAAACATTTGTAGCATGAATGCGCTAATAAATATTCAAGAAGGAAAATAAATATGGATGTGCTAAAATGTACTGCTTGACAATGGCAGGTGGTTGGGGTGACAGCATTTCACCTGGATGCCAGGAGCAATGTGGACCTGAAGATAGAGAATCATTTTATCTGTCACCTCACCCCAAACGCATTTTTTTGTCACTGGCCTTTTTGAGGGAAGATTTCTCTCAAGGCATAATTTACCTGAGAAAGCAAAAGGATTTGAGGAACCTGAATTGTGTTACTACTTATTGGGATATCAGCACATGCATTTCATACACTGCTACTTTTGGATCAAATGTAAATGTTCAGGGATTCACACACTGTGGAACACTTCTGACTCTGAACCTGAATCAAGCAGCTTGAAAAGCTACTGAGCTCCTGCATGCAGGGAGAGGCAGTTTGAGAAGGTGCTCCTGTGCTGTTTTAGGAATTCAACTAAAGGTGCAGGAAACTATTCTTTTGGCTTAAGACATGCAGAAAGCTGTCTAGTGGGGTCAGTAAGGTTGGAAAGATCAGTTTCCACACCTATATTTTCTGGAGCCTCCTAAACATCATCCTCGTTTCTAGAAAGCAGATAATATTTGCCTTAATGCATGCCTCTAGAAAATATAACACACAGATTATGAAGTTTCCAAGTTATGAAGAAAAATTGCATGAATTTTGGATGAGGCATCCTAATTTAAATTATAGAAAGACCTTGTGGAGTTAAATAGATTATTTGGGGATAATTAAAAATGATTGTCTAATTTTCTCCCCTATGCTTAGGTTAAAACATTTTTATGTTACTGATGAACGTGGGCATCCAAAATAATTGTCATTATCAAAGGTACCTTGTTTGTACAGAGATTTTTGTGAAATATTTATTGTCAGTATCACTCTTGTTGCTCAGGGTAACATTTGTCCCTCACATCCTTTTGTTTCTTGATAATAGTTGAGAGCATGTGGGAGTTTATGCAAAACTAGTGGTAATGTATGAGCAGCTGAGTTGTTATGGGACATGAAAAATCTGTGAACTAAGTATGGTATCTTTTGTATTTTTTAAGAGTAAAATTATCATGAGACTTGAGCACAGCCTTGTCAAGATGATTTCTTCTAGTTTTAGTGTTATTCTCCATCTGACACGCTTTATAATAGAGATATTACCTTCTGTGTTTCCTGATGGAAATCTGCATTCTGTTTTGATCATTTTGTTTAACTATATGGCTTAAACAGAATAAATTACATTTAGATTTGGATGTGTGATACCATAATTCTGCATACATGTTAACTATAATAAAAGGTTGTATATTATTAATTGCGATATGTGTTTGTTTGTGTAATGCAGTTCTTTAATACATTCAGGTTTTAGTATTTGTCTCAATTATGCTTGATTTTAACGTGTTTAACAAGAAGTGGACATGGGAATTTCTTGGAACCACTTCAACTTGTAACAAATGTTTTTCAGCTCCCTTGGAAGTCACTGACTAGCATCATTGAATACTACTACATGTGGAAAACCACTGACAGATACGTGCAGCAGGTAATTTAATTACTATTTCAGAATCAACGCAGCCAGTCTGAGACATTCTTTAAAATAAATTATCTTGTTAAAGCATAAAAATCTGTTTGTGTTCTTGAAAAGATATACAATGCAAGGCCTAAGGTAATATTTTGGGGTATAGACCAGTGGTTCTGTGCTGTTGCAGGCTGCATTGTCGAATCCTCTGACGCCTGCTGTACATCCCATAGCTGTGAAGAGCTTTTTAACCTGTTTGTATTGTATCCTGGTTTGAAGCAATGGGATTCCTGGTTCCTCCTTCAGTAGGGGATCAGATGGAAATGGTCTCCAGAGCAAGTGCTTTAGGCCATGAATCTATGCCATGGGACTGAAGGAAGCAGAAAAATACATTGTGTTAAAGTGGCTGCTGGTAGAAGAACCTTTTATTGGCACTTACTGGACAAAACATTACCAGCATTTCAAAACTGAGACCATTCTGCACACAGTGGATTTGTTCATCCTTCTCCTTGAATGTTAAACTGTTTGGGTTGCTCTGGATCAAAAACATGTTAAGATTATATTGGGTACAAATACTGGGATATTTTTAGCAGGTTTAGGCAATATGTCAGTATTGGTGCTTTTTATATACTGTACTCTTTATATATTTACTCCTTGGTTTAGACATAAAATACTTCAAAAGACTCCATTTTAATTTCTGATTTAATGTTTAAGCTTGTTCCTTTATTTGCCACATAATCAATGGTGATGTTATGAACAGTGTATTGAAAATAATTTTTATGCTGTAATAACTACAGCTGTACTGTTAGATGGATCTTTGGACTTGTTTCAGATTAAATGTATCAGAGGGATGGTTACTTCAGGTTGTTCTGGTTTATTTGAAATTGTTTCTACATCATCTCGTTAGGAAACTAATGGAAAGTAAGGGAAAGGTATTTTACTGCGTGATAGAGCCTTGGAGTATCACTAGAACATTTTAGTTCTATGGGTAATACAAATAGAATATAATATGATCCATATAAAGGGATGTTGTTCTAGGTTTGTCACCATTTGTTTCACTTTTAACCCCTTTTTTTCACTGTTAATTTTTATCCTAGAAAGGTGCTGTCAACAGAGATTTGTTATTGCATCTTGTCAGGTCTTACTGGTTGGGCAGCAGATAATCTTTAAGAATCAGATAAAAATGTGACTTTTTTCTGAAATACTTGCTCTGGAGTGGTTGGTGGAAGACTAAGATTCATTTTGTAGTTCTGTAGAGCTCTGTTATGATTCTGTTGTTAGAACAGTCAAGGTGTGTGTGTTAAGATTGCATATACTTCCACAGGATTAGGGTTCTTCCAGGAAAATCACATAGGCTTTATGGTTATCTGCAACTTGAATGCTCTGGTAAATGCCTGTGTTTTACTTGTAACTAAATAAACTTCCAACATCCTACCAAGACCATGGCAATACACTCAGGATGGAATGCTCTAGACATGTTCTTTCAGGGTCACGTATGTGGTCATCAATAATAAAACTACTGTAGGCCAAATGCCCCAAATTAACCCCAAAAATGAGTTAATTTTTATCCTGGTTAACATTTATATAATCGTTCCTAAGAAGGGACCAGAACTTCATCATGCTCTGGTTTAGCTTTTTGTGGAATGGTAAAAACTGATACAGTTCAGTCAAAACAATATCTGTAGGTTTTTGGCTCTTTTTTTCCCAAAAAGAACAAGCAGTGATAATTGAATGTAGTTCAGGGAGAAAATGTACTCAGTAATAAAGTGGCAATTTCAGAGTCATCCTTCTCTAAATCTTATGCTGGAGGAGCATGGAGACTGGTGGGAATGGGAAGATAAAAAAGATCATCGAATCTTAAAATATAGTCTCTGAGTTCTAGACTGGTGTGATTAATATGAAAAATTGCTTTTAATTATCTTTATTTCCTTGTGTGAATTGGATGTGTTGTGTCAGGCATAAGCAAGGTTTCTTGATCATAATTGTTAGTAAACATTATTCTTGCTAAGTTATAAATGTGGTGATTTAATGGCAGTGGAGGTACTACTGCTACCACCTTGTTTTGAGAACATCTTCCCTTCAAGTCAAAGAGAAGGGAAAATAGGTTAAAGTTCTCTAAACTTGTCTAGCAAAACTAATTCAGCCTTGGGTAATCATTCCTGGTGACAGGGCACTTCTCATGACCACTACATTATATATAGTGTTTGAGGAAGGCCAGGTTTTGATTGATTGATTCTACTGAATGACAACTTATTTGTGGTGTTCTCCTTGAAAGTCTGATTCAATGGGAAAAGACGTTATTGAGACTTTGCAAGAGGAAAAGAGTGAACATATTAAATGGTAGCTAAATTACTCTACTGCAACAATATGTTACATTTGCCTTTCATTTATTTCCACTGTTTGAAACAGTACTTATTTAGGGAAGTGATCATTTCTTGTAATATTTGTAAGTTGATATTCTTAACAAAAGTTCTTCAAACCCACAAACATTCATTTTTACTGCTAGTTCATTAAAAGCAGTAGACCCCAGGTGAAAAGCTGGGTTAGTGTAGTCTGACCTCCCCCACAATGCAGTCTGTAAGATTGTTTGAAATACTGTTTAAGATGTAAATTTTTTTTCCAAGTAAAGCATCAGCTTTCTTTGTTACATTGCTCCAGTAATTTATTACATTACACCAGGGATTTGTTACAAACTGGTGCTTTGTTTCTTGTCTAAATATTTTCAGTTTCAACCTCCAGCTTTTACCAGTTCTGTCTCTAGATTTCAACAGACAGAGGTTTCATCTCAGAAACTGCAGCTATTGGTAGTTTTCTTTCTGCATCCTTTCCTCTCTCTTGGTACTTAGAAGTTGGCATGTCAGTGAGAATTCAAGCTGTGACATGTTCTGTTGCTTTTAGAGACCAATGTTAGCCATAGTTTTAATGCATAAAAATATAGCTTATACTGAAATGCCATTGCATGACTTTTTTTGTAAGAAGGCGGTATATAATTCCCTTTAGTAAATAAAGGAGAAAAGCAATTGTTAAATTGCATTCCTTACAACTCCCATGCCAGTACTAAAAGTATGCTAAAATTTAATTAACGTGTATATAGTCACTTCTCATTGACACTGCCATCAGGGATTAATATAGCTTCCTACATATGCCTGTACATTCTGACAGTGCTTCAGGCCTACTTCCCTCCTTTCTTGCCCTTTACTGTGTTTTCTCTTTTGCTTATGGTAGGTGTGCAGTGAGATTTACTCATTGTTTTTGTAGAATGGACCAGTTTGTTAGGAAGCTCTAAGGAATGTGTGGTAACGCGTGGCCTGGCAGTTGCACGTGCTTCTTTCAGGCTGCGAACAAATTCTTTATTGTTGGATACAACATGAAAACAAGCCAGAGACAGCTGTGGAAAACCTGGGTCTTGCTGTTAAGCAGAGGGAGTTCACCACTGAGAGCTCCTCTGCTGGGGCTGTGAAATGTTGTCAGATTAAAAACTACCAGTTTATGACACTTGGAGCATGGTGCTGCTGTTGTTCTTTGTCCTTCCTCTTGTAAAAACTGACCCAAACAGGCAGAGCAGAGCATGTTTGCATTTTTCTATGGGCCCACTGAAGGTAGAGCAGTGTTGCCAAGCCTGGCACTGGGGAAAGATTGCAACTGTGCCAGCAGTGTCAGTGGGAAGGTCTTTACCTGCTCCAAACAACTGGGCATCTGTGAACAGCAAAAAGCTGTAAGGAAAAAAAAAAACCAAAACTGATAATGATAAAAAGATAAATGGAAAAGAGCTCTTATATTGCACAAGAATTAATTAATGGTGGCATGGACTGATTAGAAGTCTATTTGTTACACATTACTCCTTAAAGATGCAATTTTATAAGTGAGAGTTTTATAAATGGACAACAGAGAGGCGGCAGCTTAATGAAATGGAAAAGAACAGCAGTTTATAGCAGGAGGTTTAGTCAGACTGCTGGGCCAGTAAAGCTGAATAACCCTGTAAGTCACCTCTAGGCTCAGGCAAGGGACTCAGAGCAGTCATCTCATGATCATTTTCTCAAGGTGGGAAGTATTTTCCTGTATTGCACAACCTTGCAAAAGTTGGATATCAAAAACTAGGAGTCCAGCAGAGAGGAGAAGTGGCTATTGTAGGTGAAATGAAGGACTGAATGTTAATCACCCGATAAAGACAGGTAGTAAGGATTTATTATTGCTGGATATAAATGTGTCCTTTCCTTTTTTTATCGTCTATAATGAAATTGATCATGATTCAGATCCTTTTCTCTCTTGTCATTTTCTTTTTTTTCTCTCAAATAAACAAAAGTAATGTCTTGAGTGCAGAAAGTGTAGGGAAATAATGCTTTTTCTTCATCTTTTTCATTAAAAAATGTTTTGGATAACCTGTAGACACCTGAACTCTATTTCTTGTGTTACTACTGAAAAAAACTGTTGTCTTAGTTATAATATATGGCAATAACTAAAACTTCTCAAATTTATAGAAATGCAAAATGACTTGAGTTTGTTGCAAGTATGAAAAAAGTAATGATTTAGTAAGTTCACAGACTATCTTGACAGTAGTATAGCTGTCCTGTTACTGTGATGTTCCTGAGCCACAGTTTTGATGGCATTTAATGCTAGTAAGCGTTTAGTTATTTCTAAGACTCAGTGGACTTTTATTGTTACTAGTACTGTGTTACTATAAAAGCTCAGCCTCACTCTGGACAGAGCAGACAAGAAGTTTTGTTACATGACTGATGAGGAACACAATTTGATTCATTTAGTTTTGATGTAATTCTGCAATGAGGGGTAGCCACAATGTTGTACATATTTGTATAGATGTTATTTATGTAAACTGTAATTGTCGTTTTTACAGTTTTTTTTCTCATATGTGAGGCCTGTGAGTTTTACTGGGAAAGTTCAGCATATTATGATTTCAAACTAATAATAAAAATCGAGAATTTTTTTTCATTGTTTTCATCATGTAGATTTCTACACTTGTTTTGGAGGCTCTTGTGAAATCACAAAATAGAAATAATGTAAAGATGTATTGTGTGCAGTTTTATGAAATGTCATACCTTAATATAATAAAATCTTTTAATGTGTTAATTTTTCATCTAGAAACGTCTGAAAGCAGCTGAAGCAGAAAGTAAATTGAAACAAGTATACATCCCCACCTAGTGAGTATAACAACAAAGTCTTTTTTTTGAGTAATATACAAGTAAAATTGAAACAGTAACATGCTGTTACATGCATGGCATTTTCTTAGTCTTCTCTTCAATGGTTACTTCCACAGGATTTGTTATGCAGAGATATAATCAGCAAATGCCAGAAAATCTTGTCTTAAGTGAAACCTTCTTACTTTACTGATCTCTTTGTTTTTGACCTGCAATGTTTTTGTCTGGAGTAAGAAGTTTTACAAAGGCCGATCTAGTGTTACCTGTGGACTGTTCATATGCAAGAAGAACCTATTAATTTAAAAAGCAGTTTTTCCAAAATCATCTCTTCCAAATCCCTGTAGCACAGCACTTCATATTTGCGTAAATCCAGTATTTCAAAATAGAAGCAGTTGTTAATGTAGTTGCATAAAATAAAATCAGATAATTTCCCATTACAGTTTTATCTGGCTGACAAAATCTGTTCTTCATCTAGAGACAAGAGATGTTCTGGTTCTAAATTAAAGGTATCACACAGCCCCAGACCTTTTATCTTTGACCACATGCTATTATGCAATCTTGTTTTCTACTGAGGGGTTTTTGATCTGTATTTCTTTTAGATTTAAACTGGATGCTATATCTGCTGCTGTTAACATGTGGTTTGCAGAAAAAAAGATAAAATCCCTTCTTCATATTCATAATTCCCTCAATATTATGACAAGAGAAAGGATTACAAATCATTTTTTTCTAAGCTTTCTGTGGGTATATTCAGTTTACTTATATATGAACTTCCCATTGTTGTGTTTGTATAACAGAAGAATGTAATAACAAAGGAAGTAGTTTGTAAAGATTTTTGATGGCTTGTATAAATTACATACAATAGAGTTTCATTTCCATATTTCATACTGGCGTTCCTCACTTAAACAGATGTAACAATGTAAGCAGCAGACTGTTAAATTAATTATTTTAATCTTATCTGAGAACAAATTTTGTGAGTTTTGAAGCTGACATCTCTAATAAGTCACACTGTTTAAAAAAACCTAAAAACTCTAGTATGAGTGTTCCCTAACATTCTCAGAGGAGTTGCTGCTTTAGGAAAACCATAAGGTGCTCTGTCTTTACATTATGCTTTTTCAATTTAGTTTCCTTGGTCCGTGTGGACAGTTATAGATTTTCAATATGTTCACATTAGGGACCAGCTGTATTGGATGAAAAAATGTGTTTCAAAATGTGAGATTTTTGTGTTTTTATCTTACTGCCTGTCTTTTGCCTTCATTTCAAGACAAAATCCCTAGTCAGCAGTAGGAGGATGGTTGGACTTTTCAAGGCTTTGATATCTGCAGTGGCTATGGGATTGCTAAATGCTCTGCTTCAAGACTAATTTATTGCATTTGAAATCTGAGTAGAATTGATTCTCAGAGCTGAGTACCTTTTTGAACTTGATCATTAGGTATTTCCTGTAAATGCAGGGTTCTGTCCTTAATTCCAGAGAGTCCCTTTCAATTCACAGCTTTTCTAAAGGGTAACTAAGCAACAGATCATAATGTGGAAGACTTAATTGTCTTTCAATCTCTTCTCCTGTACCTTGAGTCCAGGATAAAAAATATGTGGAAATTGTAAAATTGTCTCTTGCTGATAGAGGGAAAAAGGAGAAAGCAGGAGACAGACTTGATGGCATATGAAATAGAGACTTTATACAGCAAAGGTTTCTTGAATTGTCATTTTAACTTTCCTTGAATATATTTCATGCTACCTAAAAGGACAAATAATTATCTTTGGAATTGATGTATCCAGCCTTGCATTGTATTGAGGGTAATTAAGACTCACAAATTGGAAATACTGCACTTAATCTAATGAGGAGTATATTAATGCTCTCTGAATTAATTGACCTGTAAAAAGTCCTACTTCACTGAAGTTTTAGAAGTTACGATAATTACAAGAATGATATAGTGTAATAATATTAAAAAAACGCCAAACAGAAATATCCAAAACCAGTTAGTTAGCCTTCTCAGGGAGGAAGTAGTTTAGAAGAGAACTGAGACAGAAAAACCTGATATGTGGGTGAGTTTGGCCATGGTTATAAGACATTTGTATTACAGTGTGTACTTCTTTTTCAGGCAGGAGGCTGTTTGACCCTTTCCTGGGGTCAACAGCCTTGTGGTATTACAGGCACTGTTGCTACTCTCGTTGTACTTCACCCAAAATCCATCCTCAACTTGTAAACCTTATCTGTTCACTAGAGCTACCTTCTTAAATTCCATGCTGTGTCAGACTTTTGTTAATGCTTTGACCCTGAGACTTGGTCTTTTATGAGCATGCCAAGTAGCTTAGAGCATGTGAGCACACTAAAGAGCTGTAAATTGGAGTATCAGAGCAGCTCTTAGCCTAACAAGTGTCTGACAATGCTGGAAATAATAGAGGAGTTCAAAATTGCTCTTGTTGTTTAGAGAAGATTTTATAGGTGTTATCAGCACACATCAGAATTCCAGAATTAGTTAGTTTGTCTTCATGTTGACTAACCAGTTAATAAAACCACCTTTTTTTTCAACTTTTCTTAAAAATTTATTTAAAGCAATAAACCAAATCCCAATCAAATATCCAGCAACAATGGGAAGCCTGCTGCAGTCAATGGAGCAATGGGAGCCTCTTACCAGGCACAAGCCACAGTAATAGGTCGGGCTTGTGAAAGCTGCTATAGTAAGTAAATATATTTTTTTAAATTACTCAAGAGTTTGGGTGAATGTTAATATGTGTTGTTAAGAAAAAAGGTATGTACTTCTGTTAGCATGTGACAGAAGGTAATTTGCAATTACTCTTATGGCAGAAATATCTTTGAAGTTAGAGCTGCCTTTAATATAGTAATTAAAGTATTCAAATTTCTTTATGATTTATTTTATTTATTCATAAAGCATTGACCTGTAAAGTAGTATAATATGATGGCATTGATCTATTATTCCTTTACCTTCACAAAATTTATTTTTGGCTTTCCTTTAAGGCTGCAGGGTTTTTGAGCTGGTTGGTTTTTTTTTTTTCTTTGAATGGTTTTGGGGTGTTTTCCCCCTTCTGTTGTTTTGGGGAACATGGGGAGGACTATTGTTTCTTTCTAGTATTTTATGTGTTTCTTATAATTTTTGCTAGACTTCTTGAAATAGCAGCCCTCAACAGAGGTTATATGAGAGTAGATATAAAATCCAGCTTAATAATGCTGTCTTCCAGGGTGAGATTAAAAATAGTGGGTTTGTGTTTTTGTTTTTTTTCTTTCTGGTAGTCCTCTGGGAGAAAATCTCAGCAATACCAAGTCCCTGGTTTGAAATTCATTATAAAAATGTTTCTAAAATGTCCATTTGGAGTTGACCTCTGTGGTACTTTAGTAAAAAAATAAAGCAACAAACAGTTCAAGTTCTTACTTTCCATGTCAAATATATTAAATATTTATCTGTACAATGCTCTGCTATTTCCATGTGTTATGGCCATATATAGTCATCTATTACAGCATTTGGATTTATTGTAGTGAATGTAGCATGCACCAGTTCACCTGTGCTGCTTTCTCCTCCCTAGCTCCGCAGTCTCACCAATGGTATTCTTGGGGCCCTCCCAATATGCAATGTAGGTTGTGTGCATCTTGCTGGATTTATTGGAAGAAATATGGTGGCCTGAAAATGCCCACACAGACAGATGAAGATAAACTGTCTTCCAGCCAACCTACAGAGGTAGGATTGTGTAGACAAACTTTTCTAAAACAAAACGTGGTGCTTTCACAAGACTGCTGTGATTTGATTATTTAATGGAATGTTTTTTTATGTATGTATTCAACTTTTGTATTACAAAACTCAGTTTATTAATCCTTTTTCTGTGTTAAGTAGAACTGTACAGTGCTCAGACTTTGCCATATCTTTATTTGACTACTTCTTGTATAAACCAGAAGTGTATAAGCATGTGCTTTCTGCATTTTTGGTGAGCAAATGTCATTTTGGCAGTCAAATGATGTGTTACCTCTGAAATGTTAAATCTACCATACCATATCTCATTTAGGATGGCGTTATATATCCACTGTCAATAGAGTTGTCAGCTTCCTACATAGGCCTGTTTATTGTAAAGTGCTTACACTTATTCTTGTGTTATTCACTAACTCTTGTGATTTTGTGCAGCGGGGGGTGTTTGGGTGCTGTGACTCAGCCGTGTGTGCTGTGCTCTCTGTCCCTCCCGCAGGAGGCGCATGTGCGAACCCACCTGTCGCGGCAGGCCACGCAGGGCACCCCGGTGCGTAACACGGGCAGCCCCAAGTCGGCGGTGAAAACACGGCAGGCCTTCTTCCTGCACACCACCTGTTGGACTAAACTGGCCCGCCAGGTCTGCAAAAACACCCTCCGGCTGCGGCAGGCAGCGCGACGTCCCTTTGTCCCTATTAACTGTGCTGCCATTAAGGCAGAATGTAAGATGTTTTTTTAATTCTTAGTTCTGTGTGCTGTGCTTCCCACACATTTTTGTCTTTTAATTTTATTTTCTTTTTCAATAAACATTTCTTGTCTATACGCTTTTGATTTTCATTTTTTTTTTTTTTTTCATTTGTCCAGCATATTGCCGACACATTGGGTTGAGTCTGGTTGCCTTGAACAGATCTTAGGCTGTGGAAACATCTCATATTAATTAAAAAGGGCATAACTATTAGCTCAATCACTTTCAAAAATTGACATGAACAAAAATGGGGGGCAGGAAGGGAAAATCACTGCCACAACATACATTCTTCCTACTAGGCAGCATGGAAAAGTGTGCTTTTCTGTTGTGTTTTTATTCGTTTGCTGAGCAGAATCTATAGATCTGTACATGCTGTACATTTTTTTCTGTGGGGTTGGTCAAATAATCAGGAACTGCAGTTTCATAATAATTTAAATGTCCTTTGTCTAATACAGTCCTTTGTCACAGATGGTGATGATAGCTACATTTATTATGACATCATAGTTGCATCATTTTGTTTTCTTCTGTTCCAGTTTTAAATTTTAGTTCTAAATAAAATGTTGTGTTCTGCTTGTTCTTTTTATAGCCAAAATATATAAAGACCTGATGAATTTCTAGTAGTATGACAAAAGGGTATGAGTTTTTGTAGATAGCAACAGTAAGTCTCTTCACCTGCATATGTGTGTAAATTCTGCTGCAAAGTCACAATATTTCAACAGCTTTTGTATCTGCACTGGGCACATTTTACTGTTTTACTGTTCACACTGTCTGGCTATGATTCCCAGTCTTCCATGGATGCAGTTCTTGGAGCAGATGCTTGGCATTCCAGGATGACCCACGCTGGCTCATTGTACTGTCAATTGTATTAAAATTGAAGAGAACCTTTAAGATCATTGGATGTGGGGTTTATAAGCAGGTCCATTAGATTAACACTAAATGTTTTTCCAGTATACTTATCAGGGATGCAGATGATGTCTGCATTGTTTATAAGAGATTTACTCCATGGAGGCTTAAAATCTCATTTTGAGTAATTATTTTTCCTTTATGTACTTTAAGACCAGCCATTATGCATATGCAAACTGTTCACCTACTTCTGCAGTACTCCAAAACTTGCTGAATATTTCTGTTCATTGTCCTTGTCTAATTTTTTTTAGTCGTTCTCTTGGCCATTTTCTTTCTTCTTTTAAATCTCTGCAAGTCAGGAACAACTTTCAGATTTCAGGAAACCATGTGTCGACTGTGTGAATAAAATGAGTTGTTCTTCATGGAGGAAGTGTGTCTAAGGCTGGATTAAGATGATATTTTTAATCCTCAATCCAAAATAAAAGTTACTTTCTGAGAGAAAGGTATTGTACCTTTAAATTTATGTTTCTGCTGAATCATGGAGGAAAATTCAGAAGTTCACTTGAACGTTATATATTTTAATTAATATCCCTGTTTTTTCTCACTCAATGCAGTAAAAAAAATTCAAAAGATGAAACTTCTTGTTTAAGCAGAAGAAAAAAGTTTCATCCAACTGTTAATCATCATACTAGAACATGTGTTCAACCTTAAAAGAGAGGAGTGAAAAGCTGAGCTTTTCAGCAGGAAATAGTCATTCTTGGTCAGTTGGCAGTGCTGTGAGTGTTTTCTGTTTGCTTCTTTGAGTGAAGGAGTTCTACATGAGATTAACGGCAAGACTGGAAAGACTTTTTTCTCCTGTAGTGTCTGTCTTTCATGATTCTTTTTGCTTAAGCAAATTTTGGACCTTGTGATTTTGTCTCTGAATTCTGATGCTTCCTGATTAGACCTAACATAGGTTGAAGGAAGAAAAGTCACAATTGTTAATGGTTTTTGAACACAGCACTAAAATAATGTTCTAACGGTGGAAACCAAATTATATGTCAGCTAATTTAAGTCACATTTCTTCGTACACACACATATATCCACAATCCATGCTCTGTTTCTGGCAATCACTCTTTCTGTGGAATCATTACAGTGCTCTTACCTGCATTGTCATTGTCATATTCTTGCACTAGTAAAAGCAAAAAAGTAAAGAAAAAAGTGTTTTGTAATTTTATTCCTGTACTAACATATGGTGACCTGTTCTCAGTGCACTCCGTAGATTTTAATGTTATAACTAAAAAGTGTCTCTTTTCCTGAAATGTCCTGAATCCTTTTCTAAGGTTACTTTGAAGCAAATAATTTTTAGATTTTTAAACAAGATCCTTAAGTAGCAGTAATTATTTCCTATGCTGGATCCACTGAGTAGTTAAAGTATTGAATGAATATCTGTGTTTGTGATAGAAATGTTACAATCATGCTTAACTAGTAGCCTGGCCAGAGTACCAGGTCACCCATGATGTCCTATGGCATGAGATGGTTACAATGCCCATGAACTGATTTGGAATTTGTTTTCCATGTTGGTTTGCTGAAACTTCAATCTAATGGGTACTTAGATGCTTTGTCAGACTCGCCTGACTCTGTGTGTGCCGAACCAGTTCTTGAAAATGTAACTCCATTTCCCAACTATATTGCATCAGGCACCATAACACTCAGAAACCATAAAATCTGAAGCCAGAAGGATTGGTAGGGCACTTATCCCAGCTGCATACCAGGTTTTATGCCTGCTTAGTCTTGTGCAATTTGTTGAAGTGCCAGGTTGTAAATGAAGCTGATTCCCAGATCTGAGAAAGACTGCCTGAACAAGGGTGTCAGAGCTCAGTCATAAAATAAATTGGTTTTTGCATTCCACCTGTGTACCCAAACACATCTGCAGGTACTTCTGGTGTCTTGGAGGAGCATGGAAGCCTCTGGTAATGATAACCTAAGGCCCAAGTATCTTTTAGCTGAAAGCCAGGTTTTGACAGAATATTTTCTCTTATTGAACGTCCACCCACATCCTCTCCCTCAGCCCGTTATCTGCACTGGCAGAAAACAAGGTCCTATTCAGTGTTCTTTATTCCTTCAGCTAGTGCAGAGAATTAGATTTTCCTCATTAATGAAGCCTGTAGCATGACCCCTGCTCAGATGGCAGCAGGAGGTAGTGGAGATGATGCATTTACATCCCAGTTCAATCTCGGGATGGCCACCAGGAGGTTGAGAAGGCACAGCACCTCCTGCCAGGAGCACAGCCCATCATGGAAAGCTCAAACTTTGTTCTGTCTGAACTTAATAGACTCACTGTGGTTGGTGACAATAAACTTGTCTGATGGTTTTTCAGGAATAATAAAAATTGGTGAACTGCTTTGGTAAGATGAAATTCTCGTGGTCTAAATCTCATCTCTACCTCCTTTTTAGTTTGAATATATTGCATGGTTTTTTTAGAAAGTTAAGCGAGACCATCCTATCTGGGGAAGGTTTCTTAATTAGAGAAAAGCAAAGTGAGCATTCTTCTCAGCAGTCACTGATGAGAGTGGATCTGTTTGCAGCTCACAGGCAGGTTGATAAATGCCTGGCAGTGAGCCATGTGTCTGTAAACATTATTGCTTCAGCACAGGGAGACTTTTGAGGGATTTTTTTTTCCATTGCTTGGATATAGCTTTATCACTATAACTATATGTATTAATTATAGTAATTTAGATCTGGATAACTACATGCTGTCTGTGTGGACATGATTGTCAAAATGTTTTCAGTGCATAGTAATATATTATCTGTGCAATATATTACCTGTATAATATATGTATAGTTATCTGGAAATGGATGTACTGATCATGATGAAAATTTATCATACCTTTAAATCCTCAGATTTATTTAAAATTGTGGTACATAGTACTTGCTAGTAATCTAGTTTGATGAAACAAAGATAGGTGAAAACAGTAGAATATGCAAAATGTTACTGCTTTTTCTTTGTAAGCATAGTTTGTGTTTTACTGACATCAAGCTACCCATTTATCTGAATTGAGTAACGTTTATGGGTATTGGTTCACAAACTGTTTTGCACTCTTGATTTTGATAGCTATGGAAGAGCTTTTAACTATATCTAGGATGAAAATATTTTCTCTTTGTTATTTTTATTGTTGTTATCTTTGAATACAATTTGTGCCAGATTTTAATAGCCAGCAAAATAATTGACAGAGCATTTTTTTTCCCAAAGTTTCTAAGAGTACAATTCAGGGAATACAGTACATTCATTAGATGATCTGCATTTTGACAGAGATATGATGGAATGTAAAAGAGAAATGACTTGCTAATGAGAGTCTCTCTAAGCTTAAGAGACCTAAAAATCTAGTTTTTTAAAAAAGGAAATGATTACAAAATACTTTCATATCTAAAAGCACAGCCTCATTTGTTATCATCTTCTGGGCATTAGTGATTTCATTCACATCTGTAATGCCCACATCAGTCATCGTGCTTGGCAGCTTTAAAGCCTCATAAAAATGTGTTTTACACTCTGGTTTGTAATGTTATTTCCTAGATTTTTTCTAGTTGTGCCCCAAATTATGTGCACTTCAAGATGGAGATTTCCCATAATTTTAGAAAGTTGTTTTCTATTTTCCTATCATCACGATTTCTAACATTCTGATTTTGATTTCTTTTTAGTATTGTCTAGATATTTTTAGAAAGCTGTTGATCTTGACTCCATGAATACTCTTCTGCTTTGTGATGGTGTAGGAGCCATCATTATATCTATATATTACGGTGATTTTACACCTTCAGAATTCATGCATTGCTTGATGCTGCTCCTATCCTTTGCTATCAGTTTTAGCTTTGATTATACTCAGAAATTTCTTATCAGGAAATTTTAGCTCTCTAAATTACCTCTTTTGCTGCCCTTTCATATGTTGAACAGCACAGATCATTTGGGGATTACATAGACAATTAATTTTAATGAGGTGCTAATTCCTGAAAAAGCCTCTTTTACCCTGTAACAGCTGGACAGCAGAAGTCTTTGTTGGTAAAAGCTCTGAAATGGCAAATTGGATGTCAGATCAGCTGTATGTGGGCAGGTCACGGTCCCCTCAGAGGATCCTGGCAGGCCTATGAGACTGGCACTTGTTTATAGGACATGGAAGTAGGGAGGGACCCTGGAGGTCTCTAATCCCACCTCTTGTATAAAGTTCACATGCTCATGGGCCTTTTGGCCAGATGAACTTCTAGTATCTCCGCAGATGGAGACTGCACAACTTCTCTGGGCACCTGCTCCAGTGTTTGGTCAACCTCAGGGTAAATAATCTTATATCTAGCAATCTCCTGTCTCCCAGCCTGGCTGTTGCCACAGACAGGATCAGTGTGTTGTCCTGTCCCCATGTCCCTCTGAGAAGGGTTTGGCTCTGTCTCTGTGCTCTGCTACTGCGAGGCTGCAGGTGCCAGCCAGGTGTCCCCTTGTCCTTCATGTCTCAAGGCTGCCCAGACCCAGTTTCCCCAGGCCCTGGATGTCCTGCACTCAAACACCAGATCCATCAGCTGGCCCTGCTCCCCTGTGCCTGTGTCTCTTCCGTGGTGGGGACCCCAGAGCTGGGCACGGGCTCTGGCCATTGTTTCCTAGGGACTGAGGGGAGAGGTGAGCTCCTTCCCCAGCCCTGCTCATGAGGCCCGGCACGCCATCGTCCTTCTGCTGCAAGGACACACCACTGAGTCATGAGAGCACATTAAACTTGTTTTCCCTTCCAAGGTCTTTGTTGGCTCCCTTGACGTTTCCAAATTTAACCATGTAAATTTAACCTCTATTAATAATGCAACCTTTTGCCACTCTGCAGACCTACTTACTGAAGAATGTTATCACACTTGCCCTGTTTTTGTTCCCTTGAAACAAGAACATTTAAGCGTTCATTAAACACCAGCAGCGTGTCTGCTCAGCAGTTTGGATGAAGTCCACCCGGTCCTGGTAACTTGGTTCTACTGATAAATCAGTTTGTTTTGAAATATTTCCTATGGACACTTCAATGTGGCACAGTCTCATACTTTCTCATAAATGTATTTTGGAAATTAGCTTCTTTAAGTACTTCTGCAATGAACAGTGATACAAGGAATGCATTCAGCTTTTCTGCTGTGCCTTTTTCTTGTGTATTTTCCTCACATCTTCATAATCTATTGCTACAGACACCAGCACACTTTCTGCTTTTGCTATGTTTGAAAAATATACTAAAAAATTTAAGATTCCTTCTTGTTATAAATGTATTTTCCTCATAGCTTCCACTAGTTCACTGATCCTACTAAGATTTTTATTGCTCATATAAAAGACCATATTTGATTTTAGGACTTGCTTTAAATTTTGGGAGTTTTGATAACTTCCTACCCAAATTTTATTATCTGGTTTTACACTTGAGAATGATGCACAATACAACTTTCGTGTTTTTCTCTGTGTTCTGCATAAAGATCATAAACTTCATTATACTTTTTATGGGAGCACCTTATTGTGGATCAAAGTTTGCTACTGTTTAACATACTTTACTGTTTCAATAGATAGGTGTGCTTTGGAATACTCTGATGAACATGCTTTATCTCAAGCATGAAAATTGTGCTCTCCTTGCAGTATGTATTCCCAGTCAGCATATAAATACCACTCCATGATTCAATATCTTTTTTTACAGTGAAGAGACGTAGATGGAAAATTGTCATGCTAATTACTTCTTAGGTAATGCTTTGCTGTTCTCAAAGTAGCTATAAAATACTGTATAGCTCTGCTTATTTTATTGAGGGAGTCAGTAGAGACACATCATTCTGCTCCACCACTTAAAATACTTCAGGTGTTTTGCAAGATTAAAAATATTCCAGGCACCACATTTGTGCTTTTTGGGTTTTTTTTCCCTGAGCACAGTATGCTTTGTGATCAAGAAAAAATAACAAAGTACTTAATGTACTCAGCATTAGGGCTCTGGAACCTTTGAAACCCATTGGTATTTCCAGAATTGTAGGTAGGTTCCTTAATCTGTTAAAGTAAGTTTTGCTTTGTCTGCTGCACTGAAAACATCTTCTTGAACATCTGAAATACTTCTTCCAGTCATTGCTGTGCATTCACAATCTCCATGATTTTTGCACAGATCTAGATTAGAATCAATAAAGGAATTGTAACTTCTTCTACATGATGTCTTATCCTCTCCCTGTTACTGTTTACCCTGTCTCATGTGCTGGAATGAAGCAAACAGGAAGACTTTGGTGAAACACAGGGAGGAGTTGCAATTATAATCTATTTATAATGTGCCCCTTCTGTAAAACTTGTAGGTAGGTATTTGTGGGAAGTTATTCCATTTGAGAGAGCTCCTGATCTATATAATCACTGTATGAATGCAATAGTGTCCAGAACAGAGCACCTTTATTCTAGGGATACTGGAAGCTCTCTGTGGGGGTTTTTATGTGCTCTTGGAAGACAGATAACCCAATAATCTGAATAATTAAAAAGAAAAAAGAGATGGTCTATTTCCAGTCTTCTTGAAATTATTTACTGAAACCTGGTGCCTTGTGAATTTTTGCCTTAAGTTGATGGACTTCATTGTCTAAGCATGAATCTCTTTATGTTGACACTTTGTGTTTGGGACACACGGATGGAATCTCTGCTTGTGTTCACAGTAGCAGCAGGAAATTTAAGGCAGTTGCTGCGCTGCTAGTTTTCATATACTTAGCAGAAAGTTACAATCTTTTAGACCTTTGAGCTCTGTAATACTTAGTTACAACTGACCATTTTGTTGAAAAGTTTACAGTGAAGAGTTGTATGACAAAAATCAGTAGTGCCAGCTTTAAATCCTTATCTCTGTGTTGCCCCATTTAGAGACAGAGAAGCTTGTAGAAAAAAAAAAAAAATTCAGTGTAAATAATTTTCAATAGCCAAAACTGCATTTCTTTTAGTATTCATATTTTCATCTGTGTTTCATTTGCCCAGCTGACTATCTTCAGAAAGTCTTTATAAGCAAAAACTACAATCTAACTGGTGTTAAAACTTACATTAACTTAAAAAAAAAATCATAACATCACTTGCATGGATGAGGACATATCCTGCCTTTATATATTCATGATGAGAAATATTGATGATAAAAGGAGAACCTAAAAGGTGGGCTAAAAGAAAAAAAGAAATTTGTGTTAAAAATGCAAGTCAGAAACTGGTTGGTGTGTCCTAAATCTGTTTGTAATAGTAAAATATTTAAACTGAGTTTTATTCTTTAAAATTCTCAGATGCAGATCGGCATTGTGAACTTGCTGGGAATCCTCTGAAGATAAAAAGCACCAGAAAACCACTGTCATGTATCATTGGGTATTTAGGTGCGTATCTGCCTCCGGAGAATAACAAACCAAACAAACATTCAGTGTGTACTGAAGCTTCCTAATCTGGTATGCACAGAGACATTTATGCTTTTAGTAACATGAAAGAATTCAGAAGTTAATAAATTAGTAATAGCTCTGGTCCACTATGAGTTGCAAAACTGCATGGTTGAACTTGCATGATACAGGCAGAAGTCCTCCTGATACTGGTTTAAAGTGTCAGAGTGAAACCTGATGTAATTAAAAATGTGAAAAATAGGCTGGCTCTCTAAATAAAAAGAATAACTGCTCAAAGGGCAGATTGTCAGTATGCTCAGGGCTGCTCTATTGTGCCCTTTGTATCCATTTGCAATACTACTTTTTACTTAAAAGCAGAGGACCTCAGCCACACTAAGACACATACCTTGTAATTCAATGACCAAAGTTTAAAAGGTGCAGTGAAATGTGTACTGAGTTCACAATCAAGAGGGCAATGAATCCATAAGTAAATGGGGAGAGGAAAAATTCTAGTAGTAGTGATTCCTTGCAAGGAGCCATCAGTGACTATTAAATATTTGTACAGTCATATAAGAATTGTGGTAACCCAAGGCTGTTAATCCTCAAATGAATATACAAATCAATCCTTTGATCAGAGAAGCAGTGAATAATTCTGCTGTGTATTAATCCTGTTCTACAGAAGTGAACTCTACAGCTGAGTCTAGAGCTTAGTCTAGATGTTTTGCTCATAATTTCAGTCACCAGGAGGATTTTTTGTCCTAGATCAAAGTCAACGGTAAGTCTCTTGCCTTACTGAAATAGAAATCAGCTATCAATGTAGTTACAACTGTTCTTCCCGGACATCAATTTTGTTAAAATACTAACTTTAAGAATGTGGGTAATGAGGAAATAATGCCATTCTCACTGAATTTTGATTCCTTCTGCCCTGGAGTTTAAGAAAAAAGCCAGGGGTAATTTCCTACAGACATCCATCAGTGTGATGTTATGTCTGTTGAAAGGACTACTTTGGTTGACTGGCTGGAGTTGTGGTTGTGAGGGGGGGAGCTGGACAGGAGATGGTTCATCCAGCTGACCTGTCTGTGCATCTAAAGAGGAAATGGTAACGTGGGTAAACTTAGAAGACACCACATGTTTTTAGTGCCATGTTATGTAGCCTTTGAGGAGTTGTCTTGACCCCTCTGAGAGTCTAAGTCTGTAGGTTTAATGTGAGTAAATGGATGAATAGTGTCAGACAGCATTTTGTGTACTTAAATGAAGGTCTGGTAGGAGATTAACAGTGCTAAAATATGCCAGGTATCTGTAAATTCTGCCTAGAATTTGACTGTATGGGAAGTAATGGTATCTGGCTACAGCTGAGGAAAATAATGTGTGTTATGGGGATGTGAAGTGAACCCAGTGCAGTTGATTGCATTCATCTGAATTAGCTTTATAGGGATGGCTAGAAAATGGCTTTTAGTTTGCCATGTAGCTTGGTGAATTTTTTTTTAGTTTAGTTTGTTTGTGATCTTTTTAGTTTATCTGGGATTTTTGCAGTTTCACTAAAGAAGTAAACCTTGCATTATTTTTCTTATAAAAATTATTATTATATATCATGTCTTAACTTGTGTAGGAGACATTTGTTTTCTTTTTAAGATTCATGCTGTGCCATTCTCACAGATATTAATTGGCATACGATTAACAGTGTGTCAGGGCATTTCTGTTTTCAGCCCTTCTGGTAAGGCAGGGAGGATTTCAGTGCCCTGCACATCCTGGGTCATCACTTCCCTTTACCCCTGCTCTGCATCTTGGCTGCAGGTGAGGTAGGACAAGCATTAAAATTAGGCTCTGTACTCTCAAGATCTGGGGCTAATCCCCTGCAATCTCTCAGTCATCGCTGTGCTCCATAAAACAAAACTGCTAAGGTGAAGCAATGGCTACTTTAATGTCCTATATTACCTCGTAGTTATGAGGAAACCAGGCTAACACTCCAGCTGGGATACATGTTGAAGAGATGAGGTGAGAGAAAGGTGCAGCTGCCTAAGCCCCTCTGGAATCCAGGATGTTTATTAAGGTGGTTTGGTAGAAGACTTCATCTTCTCTTTGTTTATTTTGGGTTTTTTATTTTTTTAACCTTCTGACATAGAGGAAAAGGGAGACATTTTTAGTGTTGTTATTGTTATTTACTTGCTTGAGGCTGAAATCTGGTCCTATAAAATGGGTTCCTAATATGTTTTTGAAACATTACCTCTTACTCCTATTTTATTTCAGAATGTGGCTGACTGATTATTTGTTACTGGTAATGAGATTATTTTGCATGCTATAGTCAGTCCTCTAAGTTGGAACAAGGTGCAGCTGGATAGAAGATTATCAGTGAAGTGCTAGGCAATGGAACAAGGATAAGAGCAGCAGGAATTAAAAGATTTTAATTACTATTATTCCATAATACAATTATATGAAGGGATAATCAGCAAAACCCCTGAAATGCCTTGTTACTCTGCTTGGGTGTGATGAGGTAGCTGGTTATAAATTGCTGATCTAAAGCATGAAAATATTTGAAGCAAGTCTATATGTAGAGGAGGAGTGAAGTAAGATGTAAGGGTCTGCACAGGAAGGACTCAGTCCTTTGGGAAAAGGTCCTGGCTGTTTACCTGAGTTCCTTTCTAGAACTTAAATGTAGAGCTTGGTCTTGCTACCTTCCTCTACTGCAGAAAGAGAAAAGACAGCCTTTGTGGTGAACTAATGGAGGAGTAGTGACTTCTGAGCTGAATACAAGTCAAAGAAAGGAAATGCTTTCTTCCTCAGCTGTTTGCTCACCCTGAAAATATAAAATTGCCTCTCCTATAGGTTGCAGATGAAAGGAGCTGGAGTTCTCATATGTTGATGCAACTGTTGGGATTATTGTGGTTGCTACTGGAGGTCTTTGGCAAATCAAATAATATTTTAGTGTTGTTAGCTCTGGAAATCTACCATTTCCTTCAGAAAACTGGAAAAGATTGCTAAATGAACTTTTCAGAATGCAAATTCCAATTACCTTCAGCAAACGGTGCAAGTGTATCTATTTCAGTTTAGAGTTTTGCCTTAGCAATCATGTTCATAACATTAAGCATGCCTCTGCTCCCATTTTAGTAAAAAAGCAAAATATGAGGTGCTTGCTCCCCAGCAAGAAAACCAAGACATGCCATGAAATCTCTTCTGTGTGAAAAGCAGATGAATTCTGCAGTGAATAGCTGTAAAAAGTGCTCATCTAATTAAGTGTTGGGAAATTTGGTGACATCAAATCTACAGCTCTGCCCTGAAGGGACTGGTTACCTGTGCCTTCCCTCTCTGCTGTTGTAATACTTGCCTGTGTAGTTCTCTGCCCTACTATTTCTTACCTGGCCCTCTTGAAGCTTCTCCTGGGAGAGTGTTCATGCTCTGAGACTGTGATTGCAAGCCCCAACCAAAGCAGTGGTGAACAATTAAGCAAAGTCTTTTCCAGTGTGAAAATAGTTGGCATTATCTCTTCCTGGCACGCTGTTCCAGTACAGCCTGGCCAAGGCCATGAGACCGAGAGCTGCAGGCAGGGCAGGTGAGCACTTGGATGTCAGACTGGGGCTTTCCTGAAGGAGGACAAACATGCTATTGCACTGGGCTCTGACTTTATGCAGTGCTTTCCCTTTCTCCTGAATGATAGCTGTGGATGGCGGAGGCTGGAGAGGCTCCTCCTTGGACACCTGGGCCTCACTGTAGGTTTTGCATCTTCCCAGCTTCTGTGCTCCATTTTATAAACAGAAAAGCAGAAAGAAGCATTTTTCAGGAGGTGTAAACCTGGGCTGCAAATGAGAAAGAGCTTAATTTCTGTGTTCTGATCTCACTTGCCTTGGGCAGCTGACTCTGCTGATCTGACTCCCAGCCCCTCTGCCCTTCACAGCCTCTTCTGCTGCCTGGGGTCATCAAGGGCTGCTGTAATTGGGCTGCAGGTGCCTCCTGACCTGACAGTGCTGGCACCTGTGCCCGGTGGCTGTGTCCCAGGGACGGGACCTGCCCTTGGGCAGCTGGCTTCCCACACAAGTCTGGGGCCACCCAAGGCTGGGCACAGTGCTGGCATTTTGAACCCAAATGTGTGATTGGAATTAGTTAATTGGTTCAGCAAATTCCTGCTGAGGGACCAGCAGACTCAGCCCAGGCTTCCTTTTGCCACTTTTATCTGATTTTCATCTGAGAAATTTCCATGCAGCTGTGTCAGCTCCTGGCAAACACAGCAGCTGCCACCCCGAAATGTGCTGGCCAGATGGGCTTCGCTGCCTCCTACCCTCTTTATTCCTCTTTCTCCAAAATAATCTTGCTCCATGGAACGGATACTCTGGGATGTTTGAAGCTCCCCAGTAATGAGCCTGTATGGAAGTGTTCCCACTGCAGTTTTGGGGGAGTTCTAGCTGCAGGGCTGTAGTGTCTGGCCCCCTGACTCCTGCACCTTGTGACTTGTGTGTGGGAAGATCCCCTAAAGCTTGTTATTGTGACAGAAAATACTGAATAGCTTGAGGTATTGAGGTGGGTTCACTACAGTAAAATGCTTTTATTTGCTGGCTAAAACCTGTGGATGTGTATCTTCAATACAAATCTCAAAGGGGTAAGAAAATACAAACACACCCATTTCAGACTGTTCTGTATTTATTAGGTCTTCAACCTCAAATCCTTACATATCTGCACTGTGGAATTGAACTTGGATAATCTGAGGTGAAATAGATCTTTCTTACTTGGAGTACCTGTGGGTAGGAGGACTCATGTTGTTGAAGGTCCTGTAAACACACAAATGCCAAAGGAACTTCCTTTTCACTGCAAATCAAAAGTAAATTTCATATGTGGAATAGGTTGTTTTATTTATCTTAAAATCAAGAAGATATAATTTCTCTCTCTCTTTTGTCTCAAACAGAGATACATCCTGCTGTGAAACCCAATGTAATCAGGTCAACACCAAGCCTTCAAAGTCCGAGTGCAAAACGACTGCTTGCACCCTCCAATCACTCTTCATTAAGTATTTTGGGGAAAAGAAACTACAGCCATCATAACGGGCTTGATGGTATGTGGAGGAATATAAATGAAATATTCTTTAATTTTCTGAATTGAAAAACTTTCTGTGAACCTGAGGTAACATTAAATGAGAGGGTACAGACTTAGAAAAATGTAGAGGTGTGGATGGTATGTTTATAGTATCAGTGCAATGAATGGTGATGCCTATTTTTGGATAAAAATATATTAATACCATGTCTTACAAAAACTCCTGCTGCCATTTTTTCTTGCTGATCTTGATTTACCAGAAAAGAACAAGAAATGAATAAAACAAATTTGGTGAAGGCAGAGGTGCAGCATGTTTTATTTTAGCTTTTTGCATTGCACCTTAGAAAGCCACTGTCCCTGCAGAGGAGGAAGCAAAATGTGTGTCACAGAGGTGCAGGAGGGGCTTTTTCTGTACACTGTGCAGTGCCAGAGGTGACTTTTAGGCCTGGTGTATCCAGCCACTTCATTACACCTCAGTGCAAACTGAGAGCAGGAGTGAAGCTGTGTGGAAAAGAAAACCCAAAAAAAAACAACCAAAAAAAGAGGATGGAAATTTGTGTGTAAGACTAACTTTTCTCAAATCTTTATTTTTCATCCTGAAAAGTGACTGTACATTATTGATGATTTTTTTTTATATTTACCAAACAGAAAGATTTTCCAACTCTAATCACAAACAGTTTTACATTGTCCAAATAAGAGGAGAATCCAGTAGAATATAATGTTTACACTAAAAGAAAATGCCTGCATGCATTCCTGATATCTCTTTGTGAGATATAACTTCTGTAAGCCATTAGCTTATTAGTTCTGTAATTGAATAAGGTTATTGAGGGTGGAAATCTTTCAGATGTTGGGCTCTCAAGCAGACTGTTCAGGAGATGATGTTCACAAAAGAGGTGTCTGTCTGCTTTCATGCTTCACAGAATAGGTCCAGGTAGAAAGGAGAGGAATTGCCTTTCAGACAAGGTGATAGAAATAGTATTCTAAATAAAGGGAGAAAACTTGAGTCATTATCCATCATCTTCCCCATAATTGTGTTTTTCTGCCATTGCAAACACTACTTGTGTACTGCAGTGAAAACACCTACTGTACATTTAATAACAGCTAGATAGGAATCATGACATCCTTTGACAAGAAGTGGTTATTGAGAATACACAGAAGAGAGGATTCCTTGCATTTCTGCTCAGCATGCAGCTATTACACCACAGACAAACAACATTCATGGCCACACGGGCTCTTTGGGGGACCAAGGTGACACCATGGGAGAAAATATTACAGCTGGAAGAAAATATGATATCTGCATTAGTAGGCAGAGCCATAAATGCTGACTTTCCACTGCAACCTTTGAATGTGGAGTTCTTCATGGATGGTTTAGTAGTTGTTGCTTGAGAATGTGAACAAAGGCCTCCCCCTCTACCAGTGCTGGCCATTAGACTGAACTCTCCATGTAAGCTCTGAGTGATTAATTACTTTCCCCTGGATGTAAAGATGATCACAGAATGCTCTCAGGTGGGAAAGATCCCAAAGATCAAGCCCAACCCTAAACTCAGGACTGCTAAACCCAACATGCCACTACTGTTAAATCCTTCCAGGGATGGTTGTGGCTCAGCCACTTCCCTGGGCAGCCTGTTGCAGTGCTCAACAATGCTTTCAGTGGTTTGCCCTAATATCCAACCTAAACCTTCCCTGGCATCACTTGAAGCTGTTTCCTCTTGTCCTGTCACTTCTTATCTGTGAGAAGAGACTGACCCCCATCTTTCTGCACCCTACACGTTTCTCCAGCAGAGAAGGCTGTAGCACTAAATTCAAGGTAATTATTATGATTAAGCCCCCTTTTATAGCTCTGCAAGGAGGCATGCTTGGAAATCTGTAAAATTTTTCTTCTACTTAGTATGGATGTTCTCCTCAAAGTAAAGAGTGTGTGAAACCAGTCATTAGCTACACGAATTAGTGTGAATCAAACAGCCAGCTGTGTTAAGGCAATTTGCACAAGATAACATCTAATTTGAAAAAGTAGTATTGAGAACTGCAAGTCACTGCTGTAGGAGATATTTCTGCTTATCTGCGTTCTGTGGAAACAACGTTCTGGAAAGCTAAATCCTAAATAAGTGAAATCTGCATTTTTTCAGTGCAAAAATGACTGTCTTAGTATTAAAAATGGCTATTTTGGTTATTATTCTTGCCACTCTCTTTAATTAAAATGTGGAAAAGTGTAAATAAAATGCAATGAAAAAATAACAAACCAGTAGTAATGATACTCAACCACACAGATTCCATTTCTTCTGACTTAGGAGTGATTACCTTCAATATTCACCATTTACCTCCTCCTCAGGTTATTTGTAAATATAAAATTTTTTTTTTTTTGCTTGCAAGCTTCTCTTCAGTACCAGATCAGCTTGGGAAGTGGTGGTTTCTGAGTTATTTCCCTGACCACAGTGTACTATTTGTGCAGTGAAAGGTTTTGCCAGCCCCCAGAGTTTTTGTGTTGCTATAAATACACTAAAAGCTTTTCTGGTTCCAAAATACTATTGATTGCTGCAGGTTTGATTGTGTTGTATCAATTAGCAGTATCCAGAAAGCCTGATATGGAGATGATGACAGATTCTGCCTTTCAGTGCATGCTTTGGTGAAATGAGCAAACAAAAAGGAGCATGGGGAATTGATATTAAATCTCATTTGCTATTTTCATAATCTTAATATTATTTAAATGGAAATGTCTGCATTTTCAAGAACTTTTTTTCCAACAGTATCAGATATTTGTTGTGAGAAAACTACATAAATATATTTACTTAAGATATACAATATTTCACAGCATTCAAATAAATGTTGCTTAGGCTTGTGCAAATATATATTTAGATTACCATAATTTAAGTCAATCTTACTGCCTAGATGAGTGCCTTATTTTGGCAGAATTTCTTTTTAAGCAAATTAATAATTATTTGCTTTGAATATAGCAGTACATTATGGAAATAGCACTTTTTTATGCCTCTTTGGGGAAGCGGGGGAAGGTTATGAGAAACATCATTAATATTTAGTTAAGTGCTTTTAAGAGAAATAAGAATATGATTAGCATTTCTTATACAAGTTTTACATTTGCTTGAGTTCTGCTTTTAGCGAATGCAGCACAAGATTCCCTTTCAGTTTTCTCCAGAAAAGGTCTGGTGCATCTGGTAGGGGTGAAGGAATTTGGCGTTTTTGACTGATTTCACTTGATCATTGTTGAGAATGAGGGAGCTCATTTATCTTTTCTTAATGGGGATGTTGTGCCCTGATATCTTGTTATTGTCAGTCATGGACGTGAGTGGAATTGCTCTGCTAAAGCACTGTGTATTGTAGCTAGAGAGAGGATCTTCTAGGTTTTTGTGTCCCTTTTAGGAGGACGGCTTTCGTTGGATAGTCTTAGAAAAGTGTTTTTCATTTCGTTTTCAAACAACAGCAAATCTTGCATTCTGTAAGATGTAATCAAAAATGCCACTGAACTCGAATTTTGCTGTTCTGGAAAAGTCGCAGTACTTTGAGAAGTTTTTGTGTAATATACATGCTGGAGCTTTTAACTACTCTGAGATGCAGCATTTCAATTGCTGCTGGAATTAAAGTCAGCATAAGGTATTTAAGTGGTTCTCTGCTGTGAAGATAGCCTCTTTCAAGTGGGAAAATTCCATCTTCAGAAAATCACGATGTTGCAGAAGGTTACATGTATCCAATTTTGTTGCTGGAGTTGATGATGGGAAGATTTAGGTGTGACTGTAAAGTGCTTTAGATATTTTGAATCTGATCTTTAAATTACAGTGTCTGAAATTATTCCAAGCAATTACTTTCTCCCACAAGCTGCTTAACTGTGAGCAGCAGTGCGTCCAAGTAGTCAAATTTCACGTCAGTCTATTGTTTTGGCAGGGTGAGTAATGATAATTTTGCTTGTAATATTTGGAAACATCAAGTAGAGGTATTTTACACAAGAATAATCTCTGTCATCTGGCATGCATTTCCTTACCTTTCATGCATGAAAACCAGAATATCCACAGGATATCCAAGGCATCGGCGTCACTAATGAGGTACAGAAATCTGTCTGTGCCTGTCAATACCATTTTCATATTGTGGACAAAAATAAAAGAACCATCTTTTCATAGCTGAAGAGACTCGAATCAACAGCCCTGATCCTCCTTTCTTCCCTGCCATACCTTTTGTGTGCTGTATTTCAGTCTGAGGCATCCTGCTGCCTTCAATAGGATTCTTTCAGCAGTCAAATTTCTGTTCTGGAATATACTGAAGTGTGCAGCAGATACATGAAGTATCTAGGAATGAGGCAACAATTTTGGGGTCTGTTTTCCTAGGAACCCACACATCTCTGGCCTGGCAGGATGAGAAGGTGACATGAGACACTGGCAAATGCAGAAAGGTCTCAAAAAGATGTACCTTCTCTCTTAGATACTGTTTTGGTCAATCCTTCTCTCTATGCTTATGACTGACACTATTGGCTATTCAGGAGATGAGCAAGGTAGAAAGGCTTAGTTTTCACTCCTATTTTTCCATGGGGAATTTATGACAAACAGATGAAAACATAAGCAGCCTGACTGACACGCAGCGAGACTAAAACTTTTCCTGTCCCAAATTTTCTTGAAACACAGGAAATAATTATAATACATGCTTCACTATAATTAAGTTCACATACCATCATGTGAAAGTACATTAAAGGGAAGGAGGTTTCACTCTAGGATGGAATTTTTCAGCAGTGAGTGAGTTGTTTTTTCTCAAAGGTGTCTGGTTGTTGTTATCACAATAATGTGTTTTGCTAGAGACAGAGATGTTCTGCTGTGGTGGCAGAGGAACATCATGGATTGCACATCAAAAAACCATCTGGTGCTCTGTTACTTTAAAAAAGAAAACCCTGAATTTTCTCTTACACATTATTAAACTGTAGACCTACCAATATTGTTATAAACCACATTTAACATTCCAGTGATTTCCAGCTGAAAGAGAAGAAACGAGTTGTGGCAGACAAGCTGCTATGTGAAAATTTGCCATTTCTTCCATGCTAAAACACAAGGTATGATTAATGCTGGATTGTGTATACTCACTCTTCCCAAAAGTGAGAGACAAAAGCTATATATTGCTCCACACTCAGTTTTCCCTCTGAAGTTTGCTTAGGACATGCATGTTCTAGCTTTGGTCTTTGGTACAGCCAGAAAATGCTTTAAAATATTCAGCTACAGATTTCTCAGTCAAATGTGTGCACTGGTATTGATGGAAATGTGAACATGGAAAATAGATCTCTCAGGAAAAAATGATGCTGTGTTACTGTCATTTACTGAGGAAAGCAAAGGAATATGAAAAGGTGTTTATGGCTCTTAGTTACTTCCCGAAATACATTGCTTTTAATGCTTATATCATTATAGGAAATACTTTAGAGTTTAGTCCTGCCTTTCTATACAAAGTCATTAAAACCATCTCTGACCCTCAAGAGACTGACCTAACAACTTTTTTACATTTAAATTTTGCAACTTGCACAAGAGTAGCTTGTCCTGCTCAATTTTCACTGCAGTAGTGCAGTGCAGTTGGAAGCAATCATTTAAAATATTTATGAGGAAACTAAAATGCTCTAAAGCTTACATTTCTGTGGTCAGTAAATTCACTTGTTTTTGCAGAGGTACAAATGATGATACTGAAGATGATAAATTACTGTCAACTTCCAGAGCCCAAATAATGTGCCTGGAAAGTGACACAGGCCTTAATTACCCCAGGATGTTACTGCTGACATTGTCAAATCATTTGTAGAACTAAGCTTCTGCATCTCGTGTTTGCGAGTATCAACTAATTTTTTCCCCTATTTAAATTTTTCTGTTATAAAACAGTGAGTTGATGATTCCTCACTTTCCTCTGCGGTCTTCATTTCTCCAAAGCCAGTGATGCAAATGGTATTGGGACTTAACATGAAAAATAACCAAGTAGGAGGAAAATATTTTTGTCCAAAAAATAGAAGAAAAATAGCTTTTCCCCGTAGAATTTCTTAAAATTGAGAAAATTATTTATAATCTCACAATGATAAACACATACACTGATTTTACATTACAGTTATCTTCCAACTATTTGAGCTTCTTTGATTACAAATAAAAGGACAGTCTTCCATTCTCTGTCTGACGACTGCTTAAACTGCAGGGTATTTTTCAGTGAGAAAAGATAAGCAGTGTAATTTGGCCACAGGAGTGCTTGGGAGGATCAAAAGCATTTCTGCAAACCCAGGTTTCCTTGGAATTCCTCTGAGAAAGAACTATTGCTAAGCATGATGTGTAATTTTTAAAATACAGACAGCGATTACTTTTGTTATGCCAAAGTCAAAATATAATTTCCATTCAACTGAAGTGCTCAGGTTTGCTGTATATTGGGCAATGTGAATTATTTCCCAGAGGGAAAGTACATTAGAAATTGAATAAGGGACTATTACTGATTCCTTCGGCATTTATTCCTTTCTTTAAAAAATTTATCTTTGGTTTTGTAAGGCTTCTTTGCCTACAATTGATTCACAAGAAAAGCAAAAAAACCTGGAGTCACATTCATGCTTTAAAGCACCACTTGGAGTGTGCCATGGATCACTTTGCTTTTGTTGTGCCAAGGAAATGAGTGCTTATGAAAAACTGGTGTGTTGCATCCCTGAAGTCACCAGTGCATGTTTCTGGTACCACTGGGGACAGCAGGGATCAGAAAGAGCAAGGCATGTGGGATCCCAGCTGCAGGAAAGGCCACTTCATGGTACAGTGCCCCATTTCTGCTGTTGAGTCAGTGTTTCTTGTTTTAATATACAGGTACTGTGTAGGCATGAAACTGCAGTAACCTTGGATTTTCTAATTGGCAGAATGAATCAGCTCTTCAGACAGGAAACAACACTGTCATTAAGTTAACATTTAAACCACAATACAGATAGCCAGAGCTTAACTCCTAGAATCACTGCTTTCCCCTGGTAATATTTTAAAGAATTACAGTTGCAGAAAGAGAATCCTGTCTGTTTGATAACAGGATTTAGCAGTGTATTACTTCCTGAATAATGTGTTCTGGATTCAAGATCTGGAGTTCATACTCAAAGTGCTTCTGTGTATGATTACTGTCAAGTAGGTAGATTATTTTTTGTAAGCTGTGATTGCAGAGCAATAGTTCCTAACAATTTTAGTACATAATGCAGTAGAGAAGGCACCTTTACAAAGTGCTTAGGCAGTGGAACTGCAAAGATCCTGTGTCTGGTCTATAATAATTTTGTGTAGTTTTGGTTTTTTAAATATTTTTTTCATCTGTATATTCTTTCTCCGGTGTTTAAAAATTCCGTCTTTGGAGAATAACAGTCTTCCTAAAAATCATTCTTACTATCAGACAAATATGTATTTATTTATTCATTCATTTTTAATAATGCTTTTGAATTAAAAATGTCACTTGTTCAGTTACTGCAAACTGGGAGGAAAAAAGTTATGTTTGGTTACTCAAAACATTCATAACCCAAATGGAGGAGAAATAACGAAGCAGTCTTTCTTCCTCAGATTTTTTTATAAGGTGGTCCATCCTGGGTGAAATTAACCTTTAAAGTCTTATGCACCATCATAAGCTGAGATGTTGCTAGTATTAAACAGCTCTGCTATTGCTAGCCTGCCTTTATTTTTCCACCTGTCAAAATCACATTATCTTCAAGCATATTTATTCTGGAAGGTTTAGAAGTAAGATATGTTTCACCCACTAGTATTGTCTATGATCCCATTACATAAAAAAGAGAAATACCAGGTAGCTCTGTTTTCTATCAGCAGAAATAAAGAATATCACATATCCAAATAACACACGAACAGCTGGAAAAGAATTCTGATGTGTAATAAAAAAATAACATGTTGCTGGGAAATAATATGTGAACTTGAAATAATTATGTAGCTGACACCATCCCTAAGCAGTGCACTTTTTCTGATTTAGCCTTAAATGGTTTTACAGTGGGAAATTTTATGATGTCCTACTGCCTGGAGACAGGGAGAAAGACTTGATTGATCAGTATGGTTGGTAAAGCACATTCTAATGTGAGGAAATGTCTTCTACTGCTTGCTCATTTCTATTTGAGTTCAAATAAATACGTTTTAGAAAGGGCACAGCAGCATCTTTGGCAGTTTCTGCTGTTGGTGCATCAATTTCTCCACAGTAATAAACTTATAAACATCTTGTCAGCAGTGAAGCTGCATTTACTGAAACTCACCCACAACACAGCACTACAGCCCCGTGTTAGTGGGGATGGTGTCTGGTCACTTCTGCTAGAAATGGAGCAATCCACTTCCCTGGCACCTCACTGGCCTTGAGGGGAGAATCAGTCTCCATCCTGGAGTTCCCTTCCTGCTGAAGTGGTGAAAATACAGATCCCTGTTTAGCACAAAATCCTTTGCTGTAAGAACTCATTTATAAACCAAGTATCCACTGGTGCCAGTTTCACTAAAATTCGAGCCAGATTATATCAATTCCCTAAGGCATCGCAGACCTTGGCAGATAAAAATGAAAATCCAAAGTTTTGTTTTCTGTTCGGTTCAACACCAAGAATTTTGTGGTTTTAAAATAATATCTGATGTCCTTAAGCTGCACTGGAGTTTTCATTGGTGTGCAGACATTTTGTAAAGGTTTCTTATGCCATGTGACTGCCTTTTTAAGGGCTTTCTTCCTTAGTTGACTTAGTTAAAAGTTTTCCACAAAATTGGCTGGTGTGTCCATGCATAAGTGTTTTTCAGAACCTGCCAAGTCAGGGTGAAATTATTTTCTGGAAGAAATTGGTGTCTCCTCAGTTCTAAAGTCTGAATATTTGTGACAGAGTATATAACAGTTTAAATTCTGTAACAGTGGCACCCTAAGTAGTAGTCTTTGGTAGATCCTAGAATCTTTTGACTTTATGTACTTATTAAACAGTTCTTCTCTTACCCTTGTATTTATGGATATACTCAGGTGTCTGATGTTTGGTAACTTAGATGATATTTCAGTATCTACAGCAAGAAAAATACATGCAAAAAAAGAGAATTATTCTATTGCATGATATAACAGGGATATTTACAAATATAACATCTTTTTTCACTTCTTGGCTGGGTTTTATTATTAGATTATCAATATGGTAATATCCTGGAGTTAACAGCTGCTGGCACTGCATTAACAGCATCTGTCAGGTTCTTTTTAAAAACACACAGTTTAACAATTTCCAGGAAAATTCAGTTGTTCCTCAGCTCATTTTAGGGAGATCTTCTCAGTTTCACAGACAACTGAGTGAGAGCATGTCTGCATATTTTGGGACAATCATGGCTAAGCTTAGTTTTTATAGATTTGGCATATAGAGCTGTGCCAAAAGCACAGCACCTCTGAGTAAGAGGGAAGGTTTCAAATACCAATTAAAAAAATATGGAGTTCTGTTTGTCGGCTTTGATCATTTTGGGAGTGACTGAAAGTGCTCTGTAATGTATCTCTTCTGTATTTCAAGAGACAAGAAGCCCCATTCTTTGTGTTTAACTTTGTGGATAATTCTGCCTAAGTTCAGAATTCTTCAGGAAATATTGTGCTCTTGGAGATAAGGTGGTTGGGTTTTTTTTTTCTGGATATTTATGCTTATAAATGGAATGAATCTTGGTCTCAATTATTTATGATTCCATTAATGCAGTCTCTGTGTTTTCCCAAGAATATTTGGGTCCTGAAATGTTATTTTACTGTGATGTCAAAAAAAAAAAAAAAAAGTTTTAATAACAAAAGTTACTTTACTGTGAAGATAAAAATTTAACAGATTACAGAATTCTTCACTCTACTGTGATCTTCTCTTACTCTATAAGAGTGACAGATATGTTCAAGTATCAGGAAGCAGTAGACTGTCACTGAATATTTTGTTCTTATACTACCAGTTTAAAAATTGCCTGGAGGACTGGTGACCTAAATGTATTTTTATATATGATGAATTTTGCTTGAAAAAAGAGGAAAAGAGGGCTGGTAGAGGAGCTCACATCTAAAATATTGCTGGCTTTAGGTAGGTATTCACATTACAGTACCTCTGTCAATGTGACCTTAGTGATATAAATATTTCTTATTTAAAACTGATTGAGGATGAAGACTTGTACAAATGTAAATGTAAACTAGATACTGGAATTTCCGTTGAATATTGGCATTTAAAAATAGTTTGAGATGTTTAAAATGGCTTACCTTTTTTCTATCAGTGGTAATTACCTTTTTTTTCTTTCTTTTTTTTTTTTGAAAGAGATATGCAGCAGTTCTCATGTCCTTTTAATCTCTTTAATACAATTTTTAACAATAATAAAATCTCTCAAGAATTCTTTGAGTAAGTGATAATAGTTGGAAACCCTGTAAGTTGCAATTTGGAACCAAGACATGAATAAAAAAAGAAAGTAATTATTCAGCATTTATCTTGCTTGCAGAACTGAGACTCTGCTGATTCAATTCATTCAGAATTGTGTACATTTTATAAAAACATGTCGTTTTGATTAATGTCCCTTCCTTAACAACTCTCCATAGCCAACAAAGTATCCAATCCAAATTTTTGAGCAAGTCTGTGAGACTGCTGATAATATCATCTTGGATCTTATAGACCAGCAGTGAGTTTTCTTGCAGGTTTTAACTGTTTATGTTTTGTTACTGAAGTTGCACTGCTTTGAAAAAGATTGAGGTCTCTAACATGTGAACTGTAACATTTTAAAGCCAAAAGAGAGTGCGATATCTGTTCTTGGGGAAAGAAAAAAGCAAAAGTAATCTGAGTTAAGCAGCAGGGTTATCTATGAAATCTATGGAAATCTATGGAATCTACAAATCTATGGAAATCCATAGGAAATCTGTGTTAATTATTGGCCTAGTAGTGATTGCTCTGCAATTTATACAAATATAACCATGAGCTCAGTTGATTGACTCCTGATTGATAAATATGGGAGGGAATAGTTAACTTTTGTGCATGTTGCATTTTTCTCAGAAAAAGGGTTGTCTAGTTTTATAGAACTTTTTTTTAAAATGGGAACAGTAATGAAATTATGTTGATATTATCTGTATTTTTGTCTGCAGAGATAATCCTTCGTGATGCCATATGTTAAAAGCAAAAAGAAAAAACCCTCACTTCTTCAAACATGAATTATGAATTAGTTCCATTTTTATATTTTCTTGCAGAAGAGGATAATTAAGCAAAGAGAACGAGTGCAGTTAACAGCATATTATAGCATGCCATATATATTCAGGACCAATGATGAGTCTCATGGTCGTTTCATGAGAAATTTTTCCAGTCTCTGCATTTTTGGTGTGTTCATTGTTGAAGCTGAGCAGCAGCATCTTAGCCTTCAGGGTGAGCACCAGAACACAGGGCTTTTGTGGATAAAGAAAACATTCTAATACTCTGTGGTTCTTTTGTTTTCCAGAATCATCCAGCCATACAACAAGAACAATCATGGTAAGTATAGGGGAGATGATATAGGTATTGATCTGCCTATAGATATGATTTTTCCTTTAAAAACAAAGTAGATACAGTAGTATCCTAAGCCATTGTTGTTTTTTTTATCAAGTCCAATATCATTGTAGACATAAAATGAGTCTGTCTTTATTTAATGAGAAATCTTGGGAAAAAAAATCAGAGATTGAAGACCTTAAGAGGTAATATTGCTAGCAGTTTGAATAGCTGAAAAATTCAACTACAATTCTGTGTTCCATGTTACGTGATTTTTGATTATGTCAAATTAATGTCGATAAAATTTCTTGCATTCTATTTATATCACATGGGGTAGAGCACATTTAAATTTCAGAACAATAGCTGAGTAATTTCTTGCATCACATTCCTCAGGGGCCAGTTTCTGACTTTACCTTGAGTTTAGTAATTTGGGTTCCAGAAACAGGGAAATGTTTAAGTGGATAGATACACCTTCAAAAATGAGATGAGAAAGCTTTATGTAAAAAAAATGTCATGCACTTAGAGTCTGTCTTGCATTTTTATAGGGTGAGAAATGTTGGTCTCTTTATTTTTCAAACTCATAATGAAGTTAGGTAAGGCCTGAACAACAATTCACATAGAGAAAACCTTTCTCTGACAGGGAATGATTGATGCCTGTCCTGTGGGTGTTTGAGGAGAGGGCTTTCTGCTTTTGGAAAAGACCAGTTTTTGAGGCAAGTGTTGAAATTTTAGAATAAGCCCCAGTAAATCATGACATGAGCTTGTTTATTACCATTCCTACAGTTTTTAGGGTGTCCCTTCAAGTTTATTTACTGCTTCTTTATGTCTGGCATTTATGGGACACGTAAATTCCCCCATGGATTTCTCAACTCTACAAGGGGTAAAATATTAATATAGTTCATTGCCTTTATCATCAATGGCCATTAATAATCCAGTGCAAATGAATTAGAAATAGGTAAAGACTACAGATCACAACATTTCAAAACAGTAGAGATGCCTGCAAAAGTCATGTTTCTGTTTTCTACTGGATGTGATGTAATCCTTCCTGATAATGAATTTGTTTTAAATGCACCCATTTCAAGAGAAGATGCTTAGTTAGTTAAGTGTATTCCTCTGTTATAAAATTTTAGAAGAGATTGAAAAACTTTTCAATTTTTTTTCCATGCTGCATTGGTTTTGGGAAAAAAGTAGGGTAATTGTGTTGAAGCTGGTGAACCCTTCCCTCTGCTTTACCTTTACTCTTTTTTTGTCCTATTAATTGTACTCTGAAGATACTCAGTCTCTCTTTTCCATCAATGTATCAGAACACTTCTAAAAACTGAACCAAAAGAGTGAGGGTTTTTCCTATATATTTTTTTTCTCATATCAAAACATGTCCTAACTTCTAAAGAGAGAAGGAAAAGGTTTTTGAATAGCTTGAGTTCTTGAGGTTCCTGTGTTGTGAACCTCTCCAGACCTCTCTGCTGACAACTCAGATGGCTCAGACCTCAAGCAAATGTTCTGCAGGCAGTGTGCAGTATTGTTCATTGCACTTAAATAAAGGTAGAAAGGAAAGTAAGTATTCTGCTTAGTGAGAAATCATTATAGCAATATCTGCTCTTCTCTGCTTCTGCAACTAAAGCATAACTGAATGTGTAAAACAAAATTTCTTATTCCCCAATGAGTAAGTAGAAATTGTCAGTAAAACCAGAAAATATGGTATTTCCTGCATTAGAAACAGTGTGAGATTATACATTGGATACAGATGTAGTAAAGCAATAGTGCTGAGATCCAGTGTATAATTGCTACTGCAATAAATAGTTACTCTGAAATTAAGTCCCCTGTTTCTGACTGATTATGGTTATATTGTAACATAAAATGTTAAAGCATAACCTTTAGTCATCAAAATGTGAGAGGTACCACAGTGAATTTGTATTACTGCCTTGGCTGCTTAGATGTAAAAGAACTTCTGTCTTACCAAGGTGAAGTTTTTGGACTTCTCTAAAGTTGTATTTATAAGTGTTGTAATAATGTAAGGCATTAAGTCTGATCTTGTCTCTGAAGATTCAGATTTATGCTGAAGTCAAAGCCAGCAAGGCATAGAGTGTGCTCTGCTAAAAAAACACAGTGCAGTTTTTCTGAGGACATTACAAGAATTTTTGTTCTGTGTTTAAATGCAATGATATCTGCCTATTTTTTTTCAGATTCTTGTTCATAAAAATAAAAGCCCAGAAAATATTTTAAGCATCTGTGTGATGGGGGGAGAGGGAGAGCATGCTCTGTTTTAACTATAAAATAAATTTCGTTTTGTTCTGTGCATAGTTGTGTAGATGAACCTTTCATTACTAATTTACTGATTTCCATAAATAATTATTTACTTCAAAATGATGCCTTTGAAGGCATGATTTATTCAGAGGTTATATAGCTTCTGTGTACCATATATGACAAACGGGGACTATAAACATTGCAGTATTTTAGCCCAGATGCTTTGGCAAATCAGCTGTCATCTTTTAGGAGTGTTGTTTCTTTTGGGGTTTTTTGGTGGCTTTTTTCCCTTGCACAGAAAAGTGATTGACTTAGATTTTCAGCATTACAACTATTGTTGTAATTAATTGTAACTAAATGTTGTAATTTTCAGCATTACAACTATTGTAGCTGTTTCTGAAAAGTTTGGTGGCAAACTCAGAGGTTCCAAAGGTATACTTGTGTTGAGTACTTGGTTATTTTCTTGTTTATGATCTGTTGTTTGAAAATCTTTCATTTTTAATGGCCTTTGGGTTTTTAAATGAAATTCTATACCCAAAGTGGTTGTGTGCCTGCATGCTATTATCAACATTTGCAACTTCAAGCTGTGTAGAGACTTTGGGTATTAATTTTTGCATTCATCTCACATTTCTATGAATGAGTAAACCAGCCCCAAGCCTTGATGCTTATTAAAGGTATAATGCTAATCCCTTTGGAAATAGGAATACTTCAGGTATGGCAAAAGAGAATCAATACCTGATTTAAACTTAAGGTAATTCTATACTTGTTTTAAATGATGTATTATATAATTAGGTCAATGCAAAATACATGGAACCAATAAAAATGGGTTATTGCCAGTCATCTAAGCATAGCTGATTTCTTCTAGTGATTTTTATTTCTCCTTTTAGAGAGCTTCTTTTGCTCTGCTTGCTTTCAATTGATTTTTTTGTTTAAAGATGCAACAACAACAAAAAAAGTTTATTGAAGGCAATGGGATGTTTTTCTTTTAGAAACAATGGGGGAAAACATAAGAAATCATAAATTGAAATCTGCTTAGGAATTTATGGTAGTCCAGTTAGTTAAACATTCCTTCAGCCATAGTAGAAATGTTCACTGTAAGTTTTTACACTTCTAATTACTGTGGGTGTTATGTATTTTACTTCAAAGCTGAATGTCTTTTCAGACCTGAGTGTCTTTTCAGAATTTTTAGTGGCTCTCAATGAATAAATGCTCGATTGCTTATCTAGCACTACAAACAGAGCCACTTATAGGCAGGAACCTTGGCTGGAATTTAGGATCTGGGTCACATTTCTGAATTTGTACAGGATTCCTCCCTTGACTTACCATCATGCATCTCAGTGTCCTTGTGCTTCTCTGGGAGCCAGTGAGGACAGGAGGTCTACTCTCAATAATAAAAATGCTATATTAAGTTTCAGTTTAATTTAAGGTGTTTTTGGGATGGTGTCCAGACCTCATTGGACTCATAGCTGCCACTGGAGCAGGTATCATGTGCATAGTGATCCTATACAGTAATTTCCTTGGTTTCCCTGCCACAGCAAAGCCTTATGCCTAGTGCACCTTGTGTTGAAAGACCTGATTTACAGTTGCAACTCAGTGCTGCTGCTTCCAGAAGATTTGACAGGGACAAAACCATGAAGCTTTTGTGAAGGGGTCAACCACGTTCCTTGGAAGTTGGAGGTGTCTCGGTTGCCTTCTGTGAAATGAATGCAGATGGGAAATTCAAGCCCCTGCCAGGTGAATTTTGATGAGCAGCAATTGCAAGCAGCAGAGAAATGGATCAGCAGGGAGCAGGAGAAGCTGCACAACAACCAGTCTATGTGAAGTCCCCCTTGCTGGAGGCCTTGAAAAGATTGTCTTTGGTCTCTGAGGGTGCATGCACTCTGCAGCTTGGACACCACCTGTTTGACAGGTGGGGCTCTTCTCAGAGATAACCCCATGATGACTTAAATATTTGTGTTCTTTAAGGGATGTAAGTTTGCCTGAATCAGAGCTCTCTTTGTCTTGAGAAGTTTTTTCTTTCAAGTGCACTCAAAGTTTTTTCTCTTGATGTCTTTTGAGTTTTGTCCCAGAGGAGCAAGAGTTCTCAATGAATGTACTCAGACTGAGCTGAAGAACTTGGGAGAAAGGAGTCACTCATCACAGAGGAAGATTTGTCCAAAATGCAAACTCCTGATGTTCAGGTGCTGCTCTGATGTGCCCCTGGCATGCAGACCCTTGACACCAGTGGCTCTGTTGCAAACTCAGAGCACAGCTCATTAGTGATGTACACAGTCAAAATCAAAGCAGCAGCAGCTGATTGCACACGGTGGTGTCGTGAGGACATGACTGAAGCTTTTTGCAAGCAGAGTTTTAAATGAGAAGGACTTCTGTGGTAGCACAGGGAGTATTCCTGAGGCTTTCAGAACCTTTCTGGCATAACTGTGTGCTAGGGGGGGAAATTTGAATTCATCATCATCATAAAAGAAAAGCATTTAATGAGTACTTTGTATAAAAGTTCATTTTGCTCTTGGTGTTGATATCAGTGTAAGAGTAGCATTGAATGCTCATTTTCATACACAGATAAATATATTTTTTGAGAGGAACTAATGAACTGATTGCCTGGTCAAGAGCTTCAATTGTTTTTATTAACTTGAAATTAATGTGGTCCCTAGCACAGACTGGAGAACAATGATCTTATTTTCTCTTGTCCTTATGTGAAATGTAAGTAATTTCTTCAAATAGCTTGAAAGGGCTAATTTCTTCAAATAGCTTGAAGGGAAATAAAAGAGAAAATTCTGACCAATTTGATGCAACAGAAATGAGATTATATTGTAAGCCTTTTGTCATTTTCTATAATGTTATCTCTTGCCTGGAATGAAGGTTAAGGGCTAATAAAAGTAGAAAAAACCCACAGAAGTTCAGAATTGTAATATCTGGCTCTGCCAGGGGAAAAAAAATGTCATGAAAAAAAAAAGTACATTTTCCATCAGGCTTCACTGTTTTTCAGAGTTTATGCCACAGGAAAGACGCTTTTTGTAGCTTCTGTATTTTCTGAACATTTTTTGCCTGCACTTCTTATCTTGGCTACAGGAAACATTCAGTGGTGTATTAGAAAAGAACCTGGGAAAATATCTGAATCATTACATGAGATACCTTAAACCCATTATTGAGTAGGGAAGCACAACAAAAATATACAGTTGGAGCCCTTGAATGTTCCTCTGTAGTGTATGGCACTGGCAATTGCCAGATACAAATGTTGAATGGAAAATCTGATGTGTGGCAATGTTTCCTGTGCATTACTCCTTACTCTCTTTTTGAGCACCACCCACTATGCACAAGAAGAGATCAGCAGTTAAAAATCTTCATGAATTTCTAATTTCATAGCACCTCTGTATTTTATCCTGAATTTATTCTAAATAACAGCTGAATTACTTCTAGTAGCATGTCTTTTAGGTCTTTTTCCCCACCAAAGCCAATATGAAAAAATATGTGAAAGGCAAACTGTAGTCTTGACACTGATTGAAAAAATGGAAAAAAAATTAGGTAAATATTTAAAAAGGGCTACAAAGATAGATTAATCACCCTATGTGCAACAACAAGTAAATTCACCCTAAATCTTTGTTTTTAAGACAAAGGAAAATAGTTTAGCTCTAAGAAAGATATATATGTGGCTCACTCAAATATGGTGTCTTGTTCCTCCTATTCTTGTTTGGTTTTGTTACATGAGATCTAATTAATCACAGAGATGGCTCAGTTACTCACAGTAGCATAATGCATAGATGGAAATTTTCTGTCCAATGCATAAAATTTGTGCTGCTGGAGATGGCAAATGGTGTGGATCAGGGTGTGGTGAAAGTTTTGTCATAATGTGAAAATAATGCTTTGAATGTGAGCGTAAGAATTGTTCAGAAAAAATTGTACCCTTGTTTATGTTTTTTTTTATGGTGCCCTTCTTCTCTGGATTTTATGTTTTTATGACATGATTTAAGAGATCAGTTCTATGCTCTGTTCTGCTGTCTTTGTGGGTGCTACCAGCCCCTTCCTTACTCAGTGACTGTGATGTTGGTCCCCTAATTAGGGGCTGCTCCCACAAATGTGCAGCACTGGGTGAATTTTAGGAATGGTACAAAAATGCTATCAGTAATGTGGAATACTGGTATTATTCCACCAAGAAAATAGCACTTCTCCCTAAGAAAACATGATGTAGAATCCATGTGAGATAAAGTAAGCAAATTTTCATCTTTGTATAAGGTCTTCTATCGTAACTGGTTTTGTCTAATTTTTGTTTGTTAGTCCTGCTGCTAATCAATTATGTGGTAAACAAGATTAAGATTTCCAAGATAAATATTTTTGTCATGGTGTATTTTTCCAAAATGTTACGTATAGATGATACAGAAAACATTTTCACTCTCTCCTCATGTGTAAGAAGGCAGCTTCTCTTGTTAGATCTGAGTAATTGCACAATTACTCCTGGTATAGCTTTAGTGGAAAATCAACACATCGTTTTCAGTTTGATGGTATCAGCCATGAAATGAATGCAGATGTTTTGCAGGTAGCTCTAACTAGATGAAGTAAAACAGTGAGTAAACCTAAGAACCATGGTGATATAAACCTTTGTTTTCCTGCTTCCATTCAGGTTAGCAGCAGGACCAAACCACTTGTCTTATTCAGTGACTTCTATTTAAAAGCAAAGTCAGGCAAAGTAAGGATGTGCAAAGTGAGAAGTATGCTTTTTTTTTTAAATCAGTTTAATGCTGTACTCGGATGAAAAAATAGGTCTTGTGTCTCATTACTTGGGATGTTACTTTTTTTTCTCAGAAGATGTTAATTCTCTCCTAAAATCAATGGGTTTCTGTTTCTGAATTGCTTAGCTCATAGCATTGACTCATGCCTTAATACCTTTTTGTATAAAATGGCATTACCAATAGTTAATTTAGTTTTTAAAGAGCTTTAAAACTTATACATAAAACATGCCAATGGGCACAGGTTGGTTGTTATCTTACCCCCAGGTACTGATTGAGGCAGATGAGCAGGGTTTTGAGATGTGTGTAGGCTGCCCTTTACAGCAGAATTCGTTAATGGAATTATGCTTATCCTCAGACAAACATCTTTCCCTTTTATTATGATTTCAGCATGCTGCTCCTCACATCCACATGACTAATGGTAAGGCCTTGCAAGCCAGTGCAAGTGCCATTAAGACAAGCACTATTCCAGTGATCAAGAGACAGAGGCAAAATTGGCTTGATGCTTCAGATGATGGTTTCTTTATAGCTACAGAAGAGACCAGGTAAGAAAAAAAGAAATCCTAGCAGGGAATGAGGCTTCACTGCATACATGTTACTGATCCACTATTTCAATAACAGTTTTTGACATCATTATCTGAGGTTGCATTACAGCAAAGAGCCGTGTTTGGCACGTGCCAAACTTTGCATCTTCTATCTACTAATATTAACAGCATTTCATTACTAAGACTTAGTGCTACTTCTCTGTGGCAAAGATTAGCACTTTTAAATTTCACTTATTTTTGTTTGTATACAATGAGGTTTAGGGCACCTTTGATCATCAATATAAATATATTGATGCAAAATATAAGTGCATCTACAGTGTAGGTTATCCTCTGAAATTTTCAGAACTTTGGAGAAATATACAGCTGATAGCATCTTTTCCAGGCTAGAAGTTGATTTCCTTTAAAAGCAACTGAGATGATAATCTCCTTCAACCTTTCATTCACAGATTAATTGGTAAAATTTAATGAGCTTTTTTTCTTTCCCAAAAGAGCTTGATATCATGGAAGTCACTATTTTTCTGAAGGTTCCTCTATTCTGTTATTTTCTTCCCCTGTCTAGCCCTTCCTTGGTTTGATTCAGACTAAGACAAGATGTTACAGTCTGTTTTTGTAAACTGTTCTTGCTAGGTCTGTTATTTAAAAACCTTTAATATCTTGCTTAATTACAGCAAGTAACATCAGACTGTTCCTCACTTCTGTGATTATTTCAGAAGCCTAGAAAATCTGTTAGTTGAAGAAAAATGTAAATAATAAAAAGAGGGAAGAGAGAGAATATATGCAAATATAGAGATAAGCACAGAAAACATGCACATTTAATCCCATTAATGGCTGATTCAGCTAGGAAAGTTAACATACTAGCACATGATAATCTGCTGGTTATTTCAAAATAATTGATTATGACACTTTTAGGTTTTTTTATGAGGAATGAAACAATTCAGAGAGAGTGGTAAGAGGCTGCTGAGCTGGTGAGCTCTTAGGCTTCTAATTCCAGTCCAGATTGATGGCATTTTGAGAGTTGTTTGATACAAAGACCTTAGTAATTTCAGACTAATCTCTAGCAATTGGATCCTGAAAGTGAGACTGATTTGCTTTTGAAGTTTTAAAATTTTCAATTCAGTTTTTTCCCCAATTTTATAGAGAAGTGCCTGTCAAAGGATGAGAAGAGTCTTATACAGGCAGTAGGCTCTCTGCTGATCTTGGAGGCAGCCCAGACAACTTACCTGGACTAGATGTTTAAATTTGAGGTGGTTGAAGTGTAGTGGGATGAGTCCTGGCTTTGCAAATCACTCATCTGTGATAGCTCTGCTTGTTCTCATCCTAGGAAATCCCCGTCCCCACTCCCAAGGCTGCAGAGCCCATACCCAGACCAGGGAGAAAGCAGAGATGTTTCTGGCTCTGCAGCCAGGGTGGGGCACAAATAGGGGTCTTAGTCCTCAGGAGTCTGTGTCTGCTGCTCTTCTCCAAATAATGAACAGTTTAAAGTAACATTTGAAACCTCCTGGAATGGGGGACACAGGGAAGTTGGACCTCCCTGATACTCCTCAGACAAGGAGGTGCCTGAACATGTGCTGTTGCATCACTCTGGGAGGTGCTGGAGCAGCATCCAGGGAATGCTTTTTTATCCTTCAAAACTGTTTCATATGAGATCTGTTCCTTGTCTTTCACAGGGGTTTTCACTTTTTTTTTTTTTTTTTTTGGTACTTTCCTGTCTTCATACCATCCCCATTGACTCCTTCCTTCATGTGTGCCGTCTCCTTTCTAATTTTTTCCTTTGATTCCTTTCACCTTTACTCCAAGATTATTGAGAGCTGGGGTAGCTCGTTCTCCTCTGGGCTCTGAAAGTCTCCAGCCTTTAGAGCTCCAAGTGGAAATCACTGCCTGGTTCTGCTGCTAGGAATGCCCTAATGTCCAAGACACCAATTAGATGCTCTGTTCTTTGAGGGCAGGTGGAGGCAGACAGCATTCCTTAGCAGGCAGCCTGTCCTGTGATAGATCACACAGCTCAGCACTGCCGGGACAAAAGTTGAATACAATATAATTGCAATGGGAATAGGTGTCTAGGGAGATGTTTGAAAAAGCAGCACACAATTTAGCCTGTCCTGACACAGAATGAAAAAAGAAAAAAGGCAACAGATAAGAATGAGCCTTACAAACAGCTCAGAAATAATCACCCTGTCTAAGGTAACAACTGGTTCTTTAGGGAACTTCTTTTGTGCTCCATCAGGATCCAATCTGTTTTATCATGTGTATTTGTTCATTAAAAATACATATGAGAGAGAGACATATGCTAATTATAGCAAAAGGAAAAATATTTTTCCATGTAATTGAAGCCTGAAAAAAGGGAAATATTTTTCAGTATCATTTGCAACAGTCCACAACAATTTTCATTTCTCTGTCCTAAAATACTTTTATTGTCTAGTGAATTCATACTTAAAATGCACATTTCTATAAAACATCAAGTAAGGAGTCTAGAGGGTAAATTTTCACAGAAATTTAGCTTAAAAACCCTATACTATAATAGGCTGTTTATATTTGCAGAGAAAAATGAGTAATAATATTGCTCCTAGACTAAATGAGGTACCAGTCTATTTCATGCTAATCAAACCCAAGATGCACATGAGCATTCTCAGTGTTATTACTCATCAGTAGATAAGGTGAATATATGTGCTTATTACTCCATTTTAAGAGAAATTTTAGTAATATTTTTAATAATAATCCTCTCCTCTCTGAATTTGAGCAGTAGTATTATTTCTGTAAAGTTAACTCTTCTGTATCTAATTACTCACCTATTTGAGATATTTGTAGCAATATTAGAGATATTTGTAGCAAATTCATGGCCACTTTGGGGAAGAGACAGAGTTTTTCCATCTGTCTGCATATTAGTGCCTTGAAGAGATCACCCTCATGAATTTTGCTATGTGTATATGTGGATGTCCTTCTGAATATTGTCAGCATGCTCACTGAATTTTGGCAATGAATTCAGAGGTTCCCAGTTCTGCTATTTCAACTCCAGTGACGACCTGCACTCTTCATTCCAAACCCTCCCTGATGCCTGTGTGAGACCAGCTCCCATGGGATTTCCCTGCCTCTGTTCAGTCACAGGCTCACAGCAGGGATTAGTCTAGGCAGAAAACCACATGGCAGTTTGAGAACACTTAACTTTTGACATTACATTGTAACTTTATTGACCTTTACAGGATTTAATATTTTTTCTGTTTTTCTTTATTCGTATCCTTTTCAAATGAAAAAGAAATTCTTGTTCCCTGCTGTGAAATAACTCGCTCAAGATTTTATTCTGGAGTCCAAATCTGTTTACACAATTCATTGAAAAAATCACTCTTTAAAGAGCCTCACGTTTATCACTGCTCACCAGAAGAGTGTCTTTACCTTTTTTTAATATCCTTAGGTATTAGTTGGTAAGATTCTCCTAGCACTACGTGCATGCTTTAGGATAAGCCAGAAGTCTTCTAACTATAAGAGCACTTTATTAGTTTCTTTGTTCTAAATCAGCTTTGCCATAAGGAAGTTTTTTGGGTGATGTGGATTCTATTGTAGGCCCAACTAGAGGTCAGCAGAGAAAATTACCATATTGCAAGGGACGAAATTCTTTATACAGAATTGCTATTTGAGGAGTTAATAATGAAAAAATTGAGCAGTTCATATTATGGTCTTCAGAACCTTAGTAAAATGTGATATATCAGCTTAATATATCCTGAGTTATATATGATATAAACATAATCTTTGAGTAAAATGAATAATATTACTGTTGAACCATTCAATGTCAAAGGGAATATATCTGTTGATTAAAACTTTTCTTACCAATTCTAGGTATGCAGTGTGCCTCTATTTCCTATACACACACTCTGTCCCTAACAGAGTGCATGTGCATGCCAATGATCAGACTTGTGTAGGGACAGCTAAAACACTGGTTGGTAAATTGAATTATCTTTTTTTTCAGCATTTGCATTATAAGAAATGTGTGGAAATGTTTGGCTGACTGCATTATAGCAGTGGATTCTATGTGCTTTCCCTTCATGGGCCAAAAAGCATATTTGCATATAGATCTGCAGTTGAATGACTCAATGCTTGTTTCCTTTCAGTGCTGAAGCAGTTAGAAACCTTCTCACGGTAAGTGCAACTCCATTGGGAATGAGTTAACTGCAACTGCTAAAATTAGAACGTGATCTTTAGCTGTTACCAGCAGACATGGCTTCCTTTTTTTGCTGATAAAATGATTTGAGAGGCATCCCTGTGGCAGCATTATATAGGAAATTTTCTTATCCCTCACTTCATGTTCTGTCTCCAAAAGGCAAAATCTTCCCTTGATTTGTTGAGGTGCTATGTAAGGATATCACAATTGCTGTGATAGTTACCTGGTACCACTCATTTTTATTTATGCATGTCTCATAGCACACACAAAAAAGCTTAAAATCCAAAGTTGCATGTCGAGAAAGAAGAGAATGTGAGGCTGACAACCAGCTTCTGCAGAATGTTGAGTCTTGCTGTGCTGTCAGTGGTCTGCTTCTCTTGCAGAAGTGGGGAGAGCCATGCTAGTGCTCATCACCCTTGGTGCTCCTGCACGTGCTGCTGGCCCTCTCTGCAGTGTAGATTTATCCATGGAAACCCCAGCCTGCACCCTGGAACACAAACTGAAAACCTGTGAGAACCAAAGCCCGGGTTAGGAGTTGTGGGTGACCTGCCCCTGCTCCCTCTCTCCCTGACATGTGTTTAATCTGGGTTTAGGCAAGGTCATGCACAGAGCTTGAGTTGCAGCACGTTGCTGGGAGCAAAGGGAAAACTGGAGGAGTAAGGCTTTGGTGCCTGGGGTCTGATACACAGTGCAGAACTGCAGGTCTACATCCCAGCCAGAGTTCCAGTGCTAGCTGTTCTGCTCCTTCTTCCTCTTCACACGTGCAATTCCTATCACACAAACGTCCATGGGGATGTTTACTCTTTCTTTTCTCTTTCTTGGCCCCAGCTGTGCAAGAAAATGTGTGCACCAAAACAAAAAAAGGTATCTTTGACCTCTGCTTTTCCTAAAGATGAGGCACTTTGATTTGAATTGGGATGCTGGCTTTGAACTACACCACACTTGGATCCTGGGCATAGTGTATTTTCATTTCTTACCTGCATGGCACCATGGCCTTTAGACCCCAGTCCTGCAAGAAGATGCCTGGCTGCACTCTTGGAGCATCAGCTGCAAGCCTGACAATGTGATGCACAGCTCTCTAACAAAAAACTATACCAGCCTCTAAGGATGTAATTTTCCAGCTCCTTTACTTCTGTTGTATTATATAGTTGTCGTACGTCTTGAAAAGCAGGGATTACAGAATATATCCCTTAGAATTCTGTTTAATCCCTGCTGATAGGATTGCAAATACCTTATTGATTTGCCACATCTGAGTCCAGGTGAACTGACAGCTCTCTCCAGTCACCATGACAATAATGTGTGTGAGGAATTCGAGGAGGAATTGTCCTTGCTACAGTTTAGGAGATATCCTACTTGGTCAGCTTCCATTCAAAGCTGTTATATGCTCATGAGAGAGCATAATAATTTCTGTGAGATGTTATTTTGACTTTATTTTGTGTGGTCTATTCATGAATGCTGTGCACTGTTCACATCTTATAAACCATACTTTTCTGAGCCCCAGCTGAAGTACTGTGATACAGAATCAAAAGCAGCAGTACAGAACCTAGATCATAATCTCCCTAATCTACCATTCATTTCCCATTGAGCAGCTTTCACAGGTCTAAAGACATTTTTTCTTTCATTATTTACCTACATGAATTTTTCCTGTTGAACCCTTTACAGTACCTACTAAATCAAAGTAACACTATTGTGATAATGCAAATGTTTGTTTTTAAAAGCAGGTTCATTCCATGGAACTAAAACAACTCATTTGAAGAATGTGAATATTTTTTTTAATTTAAGGAATCATGGCTATATACAAGGAAAACATGTTCACAAAAACCCTTCAGATCTCAGTGTAAATTGTGCCATTAGACAGAGCTGGGAGGTTTGAAAAACACATACTCTTATGGGGTTTGCTTTATCAGTCTTCAGAGCAAATGAAGTACAATCATGCTGGTTTGGAGATATGGGTTAATCTTCTCACAGTTCAAAATGGAGTTTCAGTGGCACTGCAGTAAACTACTTGCCCTGGTTAAAGCCACATGGTAGTGGAAGCATGTTGCAGTGTTTGGAGCTTTTGCTTAGGACTTGTAAAACCATGATTCCATTCCCTGCTTCCTCACAGACCTCCCATGACACGTCAAGCAGGTCTTTTAAGTCTATATCTCCAAGCATTTATATACCTCAGACTTATAAACTATAGCATTATAAACTCCTCAGACACAAAATTAAGAAGGTGCCTAAGTGTTTGCTTGAAGATTTGGTATCAGGAGTTACCTGTTCTTTGCCTGAAGAATCAGAAGAATCAGTGCTGCTCCACACGGAGCAGGTCAGAAGCCTTAGAGGGGATCTTCTTTCAGAGAAAACTCTTTACCTTTATTGGTTATAAAGTCTCATGGAAATGCCACCCTTAGGAGTCCAGAAGCTGTTGACTGAAACGAGATGATTTGTTAGTTTCGGAGCTGTCTCCACTGTTTAGCAGGCGAAATTAATTAGCACACAGCTTTGGTGATGACCGCAGGGAGGCTGAGGCTAGGAACAGATGGCTGTAAATGACCTGGTTACTGCTGCCTGAAAAGTCACACCTTTGGCTCTTGTGAAATGATCCTGCCCTGTTGTCAGCAGAAATTCAAATCTGCTGCCTCTCCAGAGGGGCTTAGATACCAAAGTTTGCTTTGTGATTGCATCTTAGGTCAGAGCTTGAACGTGGTTAATTCACGTGGCTCAGCTAAAAGAGAAAGGCACATTTAGGAGGGTCACTCAGCCACTTGCAATCTTCTCCACTGACCTTGACAAAGGTTCTTTCACATTCAGACAATAGGGGCAGAAATAGCCAGAAAATTTTATATTTGGGAAGGGAAATACAATTTCTAAAATGAGTCCTTTTGTAAAATTTTGTTGTCTTGGGAAACTTGGGAAGGAAAGAAAACCCCAACAACTTATATGAAGTACAGGGATGATAAATGCATTAACGATTGTCTTAAACATAGATGTTGGTGGAGAAGTACCTATATAAGCACTTGACTTTTCCAAAAACCTTGTTTTCTTTGCTGGACCTTCCAGACCCAATTCAGCAAAGCCCTTAAATCCATTCCTGAGTTCACTCCATCACCTAGAGTACATCACATAGTCCCCAATACACCCTATATTTCTGATGTTAGATTGGGATGCCATGCAGCTCTTTTAACCTGTTTTCTTATGGTTCTTGAGAAATTTTGAGTTTCCTGCAGTATGGTTGGGCATTTCAAAAGGTTTTTTTTTTCAGAAGCTGTCTTTTGTGTTTGCACAGAGGATTTGATGTAGCTGAACCCAATCCTCTTTATCGAATGTTTTAACTGAAAGTCTTAGGGCTTAGCTTTTTGTTAGCTTGCTGCTTAGCTTTTTCCTAAATCCACATACCCAGTGGGAATGTGTCATCTTGTAATATTTGGCCGTCTTCTATTGTGAGAGTTAAAACCAGTTTGGTTTTGAACAAGAAGAAATTTTCCTATAAATAAGGATCTTTGTATGGGAAGCCAATTTCTCTGTCAAAGCCTTGGGAAACAATCAGAGCAAAATAAAAATGCAAACTCATCAGTCCAACATATTTAAGCATCAAAGAAAAGATAGAGACAACATTAATTGTACAATTGTTACCTATAGACTAACATCAGCTTAGGGCTAAAATTAATCCACTCTCACCATTCCTATGCATAAACCATGATAGTTTCTCACATTAGATCTTAGATATTGATGATTGTAATCCTCAAATACGGTGCAATATCGCTGTTCAGAGATATTTTTCACTTTTTATGATTCCTGTGCTATGTAAGCAGTAGTAACTCGTAGAAGCTGGGCACAGTTAAGAATTATTTCATCTGAAGGCAGAGAAATACGCAGCAATAATGTGCATGTAGGCAGGGAAACTATGTAAGTCCTGTGGTGAACACACTGTTGCTAAAGTTAAAAAGCAAAAAATATCATAAAATTGTACCGTGGTAAATATGTTCAAAAATATGGTGTCAGTGATCCTCACAGTCTTAAAATTAACACAGAACTGCCCACTAAATTTAATTTCTAAGTTGTCCTTCATCAGAGTCTTCATTTCAAATTACAGATGGAGGATTTAATTCTGAATTAGTCCATATTTCAGTGTTTGTATTTAATCATTCGTTCTTAATACTTTCCCTGATAATTTGGGATTTTTCTAGACTCATGACCCTCTGGCATAAATGTAGGTAAGGCTGTGGAGAAACAAGTGTTAGTTGGTCTCTTTTTGTGAAAAAGCTTGCATAAGTAACTACATAGGCATTTTAAATATAAAATACCACGGAGAACATATTGACTGTGACTGTGAAAGTCAATCACAGAGATAACTAACAGTTCTTGTCAAGCATCTAAGGAGACTTGACTGGCTGTTTTTGTAACTTGTGCTATGGGTAGAGGCTAAAACATTTACTTGACAAAATACTGTTCAAGCGTTTTTCTAGTGGAGAAAACGCAGATCCAAACTTGAAAATTCCAAGGTTGCCTCTTGCTTGATGTGAGACAACAGACAAGTAATTTAATTCAGCCTTTCTCTAGCTCCACCATTTTGTCGTTAAACTTGAGTAATATTGGTGTACACCTACTCTTTAGGATGCTGTGCAGCTTTTAATTAGCCACTCCACCCAGAACTATGAGATACTGATGTGAAAAGTGCTAGCTGTAAATGTGGAGAGCAGGATGAGTGGCAGAAAATGAACTTGAATAGACATTTGGTCACATCAATATTTTTAAAAAGTTAAAAAGATCTTCAACTTTTGACATGAAAATGACCTTAGCAATTAGCATCAAATCATTCTGTGGCAAAGCTTTCCTCTGTCGATGCCGTGCTACAGGTTTCTAATCCATATTCTGCACTGGAGCTTCTGTGTGTAGAGAAATGCTGATTGTGCAAATATTGATGGTGTAAAGCAAAGCCCCAGGGATGGGCTTGTGTGGCAACCTTGCCTCTACAACCCCTTTCTGGTAAGACTGAGTAATTTTTATTTTTCAGCCCTTGCTTAATAGCAAGTATCCAAGATGCCAAGAGCCTCCTCCAAATATACCCTATCGGTACAGATGCTATTCCAGGAAAAGTATATGCATAATTGATAAAAAGGAAGCATATTGTCAATTTTTTTGAGCCTCAGGTAATATTGTAAGCTGTAATATTGTAAAGCACAGTGTTCAGGCCAAAAACATCATTAAATAAGCAAGGTAAGAAAAGAAAGACAGAAAAATACTAATAATATTGTAGAAGTAGAGGATCTTTTTTCCCCAATGAAAAATATAATAGGGAGTTTTCTGTTATCTTGGACTTAAAAAGCATATTTAGTTGACACAATATTTTTGAAAGTTTTTAATTGCAGTGTTTAATGTTGCTGGGTAAATGGCACTTAATGCTTGTAGCCCAAAGCCAGAAACACAAGTTGTATGTTCTGTACCTTTTTGTCATCTTAGAGTCTAGGATAATGCTGAAATTGTGAATTAATATGCAAGGTGTTCGGGAAGTAGTTGAAAACAACATTGTGTTCCACTGTTAGCCAGCTTGCTCTGATGCACCTTCTCTTTAGTTTCTTGCTTGTCTCAGGAAACAAATTATATGCTGCCATGTGGGTAAATTTTTCATCTCATAGCAGGTGATGTTTAATCAATATACAGAATGGCCATCCTGCTGCAGAATAAATAGATGGTTTTGAAAATTCCTCTTGGTAGAGTAGGAATTCATCTACAGCTTGCTGATATAGTTAGGAAGAATAAAGGAGTTGCTTTGAAATCTGCTGGTGTTTGTGCCTGTGAGCTGTGGAAGGATTTCTGTCTCCCTGGATTCCCAGAGTGCTGGTGTATTGACAGAACTGCAGTGATCTTGTGTGTTCCTTCCCAGGGAGGAGAGGTTAAGCAACCCTTTATTGGATAAAGCAGACTTCCTGCTTTCTTCCTTCCAGACTTCTGCAGGCTAAGGTAACTAAGGGGAGGCTAATGAATTTCAGATAAAGTGCAGAGCAGCTGTCCTGTAGCTCAGGTTACAAGTCTGTTGAAGGCTGGGCCATTGTTTTGTTTCAAGGAGTATGAATAATTTACTTTTTTACCCATTCCATCAAGCTTCTTTTGCTGGGGCTTAATAGTTCTATTCAACTCTACAAAGCTGGATACTGGTGAAATGCCATGAATTCAAAGACAGGCTTTTCTCCTTTCCTTGAGGGAAGGACTCTCTGAGGAGCACGGCTCTGTGCGTGGCTCTGCCATCATCACTGCTGTGTGTGAGGTGCTGTCCCTGCTGAGCTCACAAAGCTCCACCCAAAACACAGGGCAAGTCCATGGTCAGTCTTGTCCATCATTCCTACTAGCTAGATCAAGGGGTTTTTTAGCTCTTAGCCCTGGTAGGGCCTCTGTGCTGCTGGCTTTTGTGGGAAATCAGCCTTGCACCCAAACTGATGTGTAACCCTTGCTGTCTCAGCTGTAGGTAACCTGAGCCTCTTGGTGGGTAAATACCAAGCTCACAGATCAACTGTGAGGACAATCTCACTGCTGATTGCTGGGATCTAGATTTATTCATCATGTGACCAGTGTGTGACAGCATCTCTTTATAATGTTTCTGAGGGGTTAGAAGTTTATTTCAGTTCCAGCATTCAACTGAAAAATGAGTAGTGGTGCTGAGAGTAGGGCTTTGTTTTCGTTAATTCCTTCTCTCCTAAACCACTTTAGAATATTAATGAAATATTTTCAGGGGAAATGAAAATATGGAGCAATCTATTGAACTAGTTGATTATTCCAAAAGCCATGACAGTTATTTGTAATTAAATTGTATATAAATAATTTCAGCTGTAGATATTTCAATAGTAGATCGACCTTTTGTTCTAGGCACTCTAGAAATGCACATAGAAAGATGGTTTCTGCTCCAAGGTGGTTTTGATTTAAATCAGCAGCAGGTAGAAAGAGACAGAGGTGGCTTGTACAATAGGTCAGGCATGACACAGTCATAGAAGTCCATGCTTTAAACCCTTGACCTGGGATTTCTCCTCCCAATAAAGAAAATGCTTTAATCCTAGTGTTAATGGCCTTCTATACATACACAGTAGCTATAAGCTGTTGCTTTGAAACACAAAACATCAGAGAAGCCCTCAAGGTGATGCAGTACTTGAAAAAAAACATTATCTTAAGCTGCTTAGGAAGATCTGACGCTGTAATTTGTAAGTGATGTGTCTAAGATTATTGTTCGTAGAGAACAGTCTTGCTCCATAAATATTGATAAAATATTGGAAGATAAACACTAGCAAAGGAAAACATTTCCTTGCTAGGAGGAGAAAAATAAGATAAGCTCTTAAAACATTTAAATAATGTTGGCGTGTCTACAGCAGCACCTCTTTAATCTCATAAAGGTTGTATCACTCTATCTGCCATCTGTATGGGTTTTATATTGCAGCTATGTGGCTCATGGCAACAGCTTTCCAATAGTCCCATGCTTATTAAAGTCTTCCATTTTGTTTTTATAAATTAACATTTCCTCAGGCCCTTGTTTTTGAAACGTGTGTCAGTGTCAACCCACTTCTGCCTTCCAAAAATATTTTTAACTAGTTTCTAGATAAAATGTGTTTATCTAACACGTTGAGGTTAGATTAAAATTTTAATGCCGTATGGGAAAGCTTCATCCTGAAAGTGTTGAGGGTGAAAAAAAAGTCTAAAGCAACAAGCCAAAGAGTTAAATAAAATACTTCTCATTTGCACACAGGTAGAAATGTAGGCAGTGCTGTGAGTCCTTCAGTCAGTAATGTGTCAGGTTTCTAAGGATCTGTGCCTACAGCTTCATCCCAGTTAAATTCTCTTTCAGCAAGCAGCACTACACACATTTTGGGCTTTCACTATGTTTAAAACCTGTTGAGATTAATAAAAAGCTTTCTAAGATAGTACCCACTCCTGTAATTTAATCCACTGAATAGTTAAAATGTACCTCTGGATAAAAGAAGCCCTCAGAGAAAGAAGTGATTATTTCATCTAATAACCACCAAGGAATTATGCTTATTCCTTTAAATAGTTGGTTTTTCTAAGTGGCCTTGAATTTGCACTGAAAATTTACAGTGCACAAAATTTATATTGCCCTGGCAGCAGCAGCAACTTCACAAACATTTCTCTAGAATATGTTTTTTTTCTTATTTTTTAGCCTTGTTTTCTTTCTGAATGGCTCCATGGTTAGACTGATTGCAAGTTTCACACACAATTTGTGCCAGAAACACAAAATTCTGCCAGTGTCGGCAGGATTTATGCATCTAGCACATTTATGTTGCTGTTTACACTTGGAAAGTCACAGCAGAATACTTCACCCCAATAGAGAGACTATATGGAATTTCAACTATGATTGTGAGGAAATCAGTTTTCTTATGCCTGCTGCTGACCTGGGGGTGTTCCTTGTGCTACCAGAAATTGGATAACAATACATTTTCCCAGCACCAGTTCTTACATATGAAGATGTTGCTCAAATGGCAGCAGTCTAAGAAAGACCCAGGCAAAAATATCAAACTAATTTATGGAGAGTGAGGAAAACAAAATTGTCCTTTAGCTTCAAACTCTGTAGCTAGGTTTCTATTAGGTCATTTCATTAGCATATTTTTAGTGGAAACAGAGCACCAAAAGCAATTCTGGACCTTGATATTTAAGAAGAGTTATGGACATCTCACAAGTGCATGTGTGTTGAGGGCAATTCCTCTTCCTAGAAAAAGGTTTGTTTCAAAACAATGTTTGTCATCTGCTGAAATATCAGTGGGCTTTTGCATGCAATTAATTCCTTTTATTGTAGAAACTTCTTCCATACTTGTATTTATTGAATATTGCTTCGTAAGTACTGTTGGTACAGCTGATGAGACCAAAGTCAGGGTAGGCATCACAGCTCTGAGTCCAGTGCAGAGAAGGCAAGATGGATGCACAACAGTTTATATATGGCTCAGAAACACTCCATACCAGCAAACTTAGAGCAGGCAATGCCTTCCAGTCCTACTAGAAAAGGCTAAAAAATGCATTCTTGACTAACACCAGTTGGAGGCCTCACTTTATTCTATTTGAGTTTAAAAAGTGATGCTGTTTTAGTGCGTGGCAGAATTAGGGAAGGGAATTTTGAGTCAGCTTTTGCAAATGTGAAATTTTGCTCCCAGTTATCCTATTCCTGAGAAATCTGGGCATAATAGATTATATAGGATTGTGCTTCACTTCAGCAGATGGTGAGTTACATGGAACACCCTTGGATCCTGAGAAAGAGTCGGGTAATTATAATGACTCGCCTGATTAAGTTTAAGCACAGCATAAACACCCTGTACAGCCTAACTATTATTTCTACCCTTGAGGTTCCAGTCTGTGTATGAAACTTGAACAGAGACATTAGGTCTTCATCTAGACCTTTAGTAAGACTTATGCACATTTCCATATTTCCCTGACTAGGTGCCAGGGGTCTTGTGTACCTTTATCTGCAGTTACTAATTGAAGTGTCATGCAGACATAAAGAATGTGTATTATTCCTGCATTACAGCAGTGCATTACATTTGACTTAAAAATGGGCACAGTGGGCTTTATATACTGATGCCCTGTTAAATATTTAGTTCATTCTCATACCTTTGGTCTCAAGAAGGCTAGAAATACAAAGCAAAGGCTTTAAAATTCTTTTGAATTTGCACTTCAAGCCTGTAATGCATCATGCTTCAAGAACTACTACAGAAGTCAAAGGAAAAAAAAAACAGGGAAAATGGCAATTAATTTGTCCTAACAACTGCACAGGATGTTACCAACGATACAGAGATTAAAGCCATTTATTGCCATTGCCAGATAAAAGCTTTATGTAATTAAAACATATGGCTGGTATTAACTGAAAGAGGGACAGGAAATTAAGCATTAAATTTGACTCTGCCCTTAGTTCAGTGTATCCTTGGGGGAGGGCAAAGTGCTATGAGTGAAAGGGTGACAACAACTTTATCTTTGAATATCCTGTCTTTTGTCAGCTATTATTGCAACCTGCATATTTAAGTGTTAAAAAGACACTGAACAATTATGAAACCTGATGAATGCCTCTCAAAAAGCTAGACTGTATTTAGATGCCAAATTCTTCAGTGTAAAGAATCCAGTCCCTCCACCTTCTATAATTTTTGCAGTAAAAAGATCAGTTTTGGCTTTTAGAGAAATGATTGTTTAAATATAACATGTGATGTAGTCAGTGGAAATTTCCATTCTTCCAGTTTTATTTCTGAAAGGCTGTATCCCAGAAAGCTAATTTCTGGAAGGATTTTCACAATTCTGTTTAAGCAGAAGTGCTGGATTGCCTTTTAAGAGTGCATACCAGATTAGTTTTTTCTGACAGAGTACATAGAGCTAGTTTCATTTATACTCAGTGAGGAGTTGACTCTGTGACTTGCTTGATGTAATAATGTGATGACCTTTTTGTTCTGCCTTTCTTTGTGCTGGTTTTGAACCAGTGTTTAATGGCAATAACTAAATCTTTTACTTTACTGTCCATACAAAATAATGATGAATTGTCATCTCAAATCCTTTACTGTCCTTACATGTAGTGTCATCTGCAAATTACTTTCATAAGCAGGAACCTCTAGGCAGTTTATAAAGTTGCCTTATTAAAAATTCAGAGGGGTAAACAATGATCTGATATTATTTGAACCTTGGGCTTCTCAAATGACTGATGACCACATTCCTTCTGTAAATAAATACAAAGTTTTGCAAACAAATATATCAAAAAGGATCCAGTTCTGTAAGGTTTTGCTGCGATGATCCCCATTAGTAATCGGTGTGGGTGATAGCTATTGTCTATTCACATGAATTTATAAAGCCTGCCTGTCTCATTATTTTAGACAGACTCACTTCTGCCAGTCTGAGATTACATTTCTATGGTCTTACTGTTCTGGAAGGTATGTGATATCTTTGCAATCACTTTAATATCTTTTTTGGCCTAATTTAAGATGACCATATAAAGTGAATACTCAAACAGTAAGTTGTTTTTTTTTTTTCTCAGTGGGACTGTGTGAAAAACTGAAACTTTCTGGTGATTCCTTTTCTTTTCTTCTGTTGTGCTTATTGCTGAATGGTGCTAAACCCTAATTTGGTATTCCAGGCCATGAAGACATCCTTCTTTCAAAAGGGAATACATCTCTGAACCTTTAAAATATATTAGCCAGATATACATGTATTTTTCAGGCTCCCTTTAACCTCTAATAGCAGAGCATATTCTTCTGCTTTTTGCATGTTTTGGGTTTTTTTTCTTTCCCCTTATGCTCTCTTCTGTGGCCCAGTTAGTTAACGTGGAAGCTTACATCCCTGGGGAACACTCAACCTGTAACTAACTAGTAACAAACTAGTGTTTGACATTTAATATGTGTTCTTTTAGAATTCAGTAGAATTTATTTACAGCTGATCATGTATTTTCAATGTCACTTGCCACCATTTTTCAGTTCCAGAGGTAACAGCCCCCTTAGATGAAAGGCAAAAACCTCTCCTTGAGTTACCATCTCAGAACCTTGATGGAGGTAGGCACCTCATCACCCTGTAGTTTGTAGGTCACATTTTCAACTCAAAAGGTCTGAATTAGAAAGCCTGGTCTCATTAAAGTATTAGAGGCTCCAGTTTGCTTTAATTCATTTCCATAAGCCCAAAATCCCTATAATTTATAAGACTACCTAAATGAAGTCTGGGATTCTTGAGTAAATTCAGAAAATAGGTTATTTTCCAGCAGCATCTAATGTTCAGGTCTCTGCCCATGAAGATGGTTCTTGGCATACTCTCTGTGTACCTTTTCTGTGTTTTCTGATACCATACCCGGGATACCCACTGGTTATTGATTTATAATAGTAACGAGACAGAGCAGCTGAAACATAGCAAGGACTTACGCTTCAAAATTAACTATCCTTCTTATTTAGGATATCCTTCCTATTTAGAATATCCTTCCTATTTAGGATATCCTATCCTATTTAGGATTATGATACAAACAACATGGCCATCTGGAGTTAATATGTTTCATTTATCAGCTGAAAGTCAAAAATGGAAGTGAATTTACTGCACCTGAATGGCCCTAGTAAAAATGCCTGGAGTTCTGGGTTATGTGTTATCTGTGGAAGTGGTACAGTGTAAATAACCACAATTGCTTCCACTTTTACGGAGTTAACACATTCATTGGGTGCTAACACGGGCCTTCCTTCTGTGGTCCTTCATTCCAGTGTCGATATCACATGTGAGGATTCACTACCTGGGTATTCTGGCCCAAGATTTCATGTAATTAAATATTATTATTTGAGTATTATCTAACACCAATTCACTTTTCGATGAACCATTATCAGACAACTCTGAATCATCAGTTGATGGACAGGGCTGACTTGTTGACTGCAAGTCTCTTTTCCATGAACTAGCCTTCCTGCTCTGGTAAGAGTATTTGTTATGTTTGTTATTGGCTCTTGTGCAGTCTTCCGTTAAAGACTGAGATTTATCTCTTCTGTTGTTTCTCTCTTCCTTCCTTCCTTTCCTCCTTCCCTCCTTACAGAAAAATCCGTAAGAAGTTCACCAGATCACAGCTGAAAAGAGCTTCCAGAACACCTTGTTCTCCGATCATTGCAAAGACAAAGTCTCTCATGAACAATAGGCAGGCCCGAACAGAGCCAGGATCCATCATAAACTGAAGATATAACAGCATCAGCGCCATAATAATGTCAAAATCATGTTTAATTGTGAATGCAGACATAACAGGACTTCCCACATCTCTGAGACAGAAACATTGTGTGGACATACTGTGGCTGGGTTCTGTGTTCTGGGCAGGATCCAACAGCAGCCCTTGTTTTCCCTCGTCTCTGCAAGGGCTACTTGTGGTTCACTGTACAGGCCTATCCCGGATTCCCTCCATTCCCAGGCAGCAGTGTTGGCTGGTCAGGGAGGGGCTGTTTGCACTGGTCCCACTGAATGGATGCAGAGTCCACCCATCACATTTGTTTATGCCTTCTAGTGGCTCAGCAAAAATATGCAGCTTTCAAAACTATTGCAGTGTCTTTAAAGTGGGATTTAGCCTTGAGGGGTTGCATTTTCTAACAGAACTGCAAACTTGGAGTGTTCACGTTTTTCAGTATTGGCTTGAGTCACCTTGGATTTGATTTTCTATACCGAATGTCCACAAGGACAAGGTATTGCTCAGCAGTTCTGAAACTTAGACTGAATTAGAAAATGCCCATAATTAGTGGCCAATTTTGAAAATATTGGCCGTATTAGCTTTGTTTAAAATCCTGGAAAGTATTATGTGTGACAGTAAATATCCAGCTGGACGAATTGCATGTGTAGGAACTGGTCCCATTGTCTCTGTATTTGAAAGCATCTGCCTATTTCTTTGGGTATTTTTTGCATTTCTTGAAGCCTATTCTGAATAGTGAAAACCAGCAGAACACCATTCTCAGAAGACATGAAGAAACAGATTATTTCCTATTAGTGATGTCTCTCCACAAAACAATGCCTACATTTTTATATGTCTGGATAAAGAGGTCTTGCAGAATGCTTTGAATTCATAATGTAAGGCTACAGGTGGATACTTACCGTGGAGAGATGATGTGCCTTTTGAAACTACTTGTAGGAAACTGTCAGTCTCCCTGAAGGTGGGAATGGCAACAGAGGCAGGTCTTTTTTTCTACTCAGGTACTTACAGGTGAACAATCTCTGCCCTACTTTGAAATCCAGAGAAATCCTGTGTGAAGCACTGCTGTGTGAACCTAGTTGGGATACATCAATCATCTGAGGCAAGTTGTCCTTCAATAGGTTTGGATTCCATATGGCTTTTAAAGATGTGTCAGACACTGAACACATCAACTGAGATGAGCTTCAAGACTTTTTTTTTCCTTTCCCTTTCCTAGGTAGCTCTAACAGCATAGTACAGACGTGAGGTTTTCATCCAGTTGTGGACATGTACCCAGCTTTGTGGTTAGAAAGACAAGGGCATCTCATCCTTCTGGGTGATCCCCCAAAAATTATTTTGCCCCCATGCATTTTATTGTTTCAGTCTGAAAGAGCATCTGTGATCTCAGCCTGAAACTAGCCATAGCCTCCATGTAGAATTCTGAGCTCCTAAGACAGTGACCCAGATGCTTCTTCAAAGAAGAAAGCACTCTGACCTCTTGAAGGGACTTGCTGATGATTTTCCATAGTGATGGATCCAGGTCTTATCCACTGTCCTTCACCAGCAAGAAAAGGGTGGATAAGAAGAGAGGTTGATGACATGAAGTGCTTGCTCCTTGTGCCCTGAGCATTTTAGTGAATGTAATTGATTTAGACTCAGTTGGAGAAGACCTGGGATTCATCTACCTACAGAACTTTCCAGTAGTCACTGAAATGTGCAGATCTAGGAGTCTTCTAAGCACCAGATCTGCATTTTCCTCTAAACAGGAGGGCTTTTTATCAGATAGCTGAGTGGAGACAACCTACTCTTATTAGAAAGTATTGCCTTTATTAACTGCAACATATGGAAATACCTTCTGTATAATAGCTTCCTCACCCATTAGAATAAAGAAAACATGATTATTCAGCAATCTGTTTGAGTGAAAGTATGAAAAACATGAACATAATGGGCTTTGTCTCCCTCAGACACCAGTGAAATCACACACAGCAGACTCATTTTCAAAGTGTTGTTAGCTGTAAGGTGGTAGATTTTTTTACCCTGCCTTATTAAGCTTGTACTCAAATGATTTCTTTTAGTCAGTGTGCTCCAGTGTCTAGACAGTATTTTGTAAAATCTCTGTGTGTTCCTGCTTTTGACACAAGTATTAGTATCTGTAATAGTCCAATGTGAAGTCATTCTTTCTTCTTTCCCTCTGAGGAGAGAGACTGGTAACTCAGCTCCCTGATACTGTTGGTACTGTTACCTTTTGCATCAAACAGCCAAGGTAAGGAAAAATCCTTTGCAGCTCTGAGCTGAGGTGCTTCCTCTGGATACACTGGGAACAATGTTCCACCTGTGCCCGGCAGAGCCCTTTCCCAGGCTGCAGCAGCCCGGCCTGGGGTGGGTAAGGCATGGAGGAGACTGATCTCAGGCTGGAACAGCTTCTGCTCTGCCCTCCAGCTGCCCTGCATGCAGCTGCACTCAGACATCCTCTCTCCTGCACTGCACACAGGGCACGGACAAACTGCACACCATGCCTGGCACCTGAGCTTGCACCTGCTCTCTCCTCATTTACCTGTCCCTCAGGATGTTCTCCAGAGACGGATGCAGGATTTACCCGTGGATTTCGACTGAGAGTGTGGATGGAAGATTTGCTGAAGTTGTGTTCCTCCTGCTGGGTTTGGGCATAACCATTTAAATTTTTGTAGGAATTGTGAAACTCCTCATCACAATATCATGCAATTCCACGCTTTCTGTTGAGTTAAAATATTTTTCGCTGGCTGTGAGCAAAGATGACACATTCCTCTGTAAACTGAAACAGTATATCCACAACAAATCAGAGCTCTGTACTTTTTTATCAATCTTCCCAAGTTACTTATTTTAAAACCAGCCAACATATATCAGTCATCAACAGTGAGACTGAGTATAAACATGAACCTTGTAAGCAAGGACAAGAAGTTTAGTACTTACCATGATATGACAGAATCAAGGCAGCAACAGCACTGCATTTACGATATGATTTATTTTTCAGTTAGCTAAATAAGAAATCCTGAAAATTTGCCTCTCCATTTACAAATATGGGGCTAAAAAACCATGTGAAATGCACAATCTCTTTGTGTCCAGAGGCCTCATATAGAAAGTAGGAAGATTGTTTTAATGTTTAGAATGTCTGTGTTGCCATTTTCAACTATATAGCTGCTCTGCTCTCTTGAAATATTGTGTATACTGTTTTCAGGTTATTTTTTCAAGGCCCCAAATTAGTGATGGAAGTTTTGGTTCTGTAGGATGGCAAAAGAATGTTTTGAAATACTTGAGACTGAATGTATTGGTCATATGAAAACATCTTTAAAACCAGTGTTTTTATTAAAGGCAAATATAGCCTTCATTTCTGCAGACCAGATCTTGCAGCATATTATGAAAAACTGAGAATTGGAACTGAAATGTAGAACAAACAAGGAGTAGAAATGGTGAAATGGAGCCTGCACTTACAAAATGTGCACTTTTTTAGTAATCTAAAGTAAGATTTATTTTTTTTAATAAATATAATTTCAACAGAGATACTTTCCTAATTATGAAGGCTTAAGTAAAATGGAATGGCTGCACAGTAGTTTCTGATATAGTCACAGTATAACATGCCACAGCCTTTTGCAGAGAACAACTATAGTCTTTCAGAAATACTATATTACTGGACACAGTGTCTTTATGTATATGTACTGCTATGGTAATGGAATTGTTAGAATCTTTTGGAAATTTCAGCAAAATAATATTCATTTTTCATTTTCTTTTGAAGCTTCTTTATATAAACCTGTGTCTTCATAAGCCAGAGGGGTTGTCAAAAGATCTGAGTTTATATAACTGCATAGTGGATTTTTTTTGAGTAAGTCAGGACTTTTTTATTCAAGTGTTGCATGTTAAGGGAGGAAACCTAATTTTGGAATACATGAGTTTTGGATAAGAGTTTTGAGGTTGTACTCTATAGTGATCAACAAATTTGCAGAATATGCTCCTGTTGCTCATAAAGATTTAAAAGTTGGTATTGAAATACTGGATTGATTAAATAAAAATAAGGAAAAATTAAAGAGTTGTCTTCTAAAATTTCTGTGGTTTAGACTAAAAGTGAATTTTTCAATGGAATGGTAAAACTGGGAAGCTCAGTGTTGGGTGTTTGAGAATGTGGAGCACCTTAGAATGAAACAGTACTATTTGATTTGCATTAAAGTGTCTTTGTGTACAAACTCTGTGACTCTTGGCCCTTTTTGCAGGAAATTAAATAGGCTATTGAATAGTCAGATAGACTGAGGATTGGTGAACTACATAAGAGTTTAAAATACAAGTAGATAAAAAGGGGATGAGGAGAGAAGCCTCAAAGTTGGGGAAAGTGAGACGGGGTACTGGTCCTTACACTGGAGCACCAGAGGGCTGCTTAGGATGGGACTGAAATCTAGGCAGGAGGACTCATAGAACACAAAAGCAATACTTGAAGCTACAGTGCACTGCAGTCTCCAGGGAACAGGCCCATCTAAACTTCTCAGGTTGGTATTCGTGTCAAAAGCTTTGTATCTTCATTTGGTAGCACCTGGAACTGGTGGCTTCTATGTAAATGTGGAACATTATCTGAATCCTCTTCTTTAATGACATCTAAGCTGATTTCTGCAAATTCATTTGATGTTTTTTTTCAGAGGAGAATCATATAAAGGCCTTCTGAACAGAAGTAAGGACTGCTGCTTCACAGGTTTGTTCAGGGCAGCTGTTTCCATCTCCTAATTCCCAGTCTCTCTTGGGGAATGCAGGATGCTTGGTCCACGGGCTAAATATTGTTTCAAATGATTGTTTTAGAACAGATTATCTTTTTCTCCTTCCCTTCCCTCTGCCTCCTGCCCCAAAGACACCTGAGTGGATCCAAGTAGAAGAGCTCAAGTTGTTCTGTGGTGTTGGGATTTAATTGGCAAGATGGGTTGTATTTACTGGTCCTTCTGGGTGTGAAGCATTGGTATCATGGAGGGGATAATCTCTGGAAGCAGTCCTTTGCTGGCAGAACTGAGAAACTGGGAATCTCTTCAACTAGCCTTGGACAGGCTTACAAGGAATCTCAGTAAAAAAGGAGGAAGTCCAAGGTACTCATTGCTTTCAAAGTATGACTATCAAGCCTTTCCCATGTCCAGTTGAAATAGGTACCTAGGGATAACTTCAGCCTTTCACTTCTTTGGTTCACTGTTAAGGTATTGATCACACATACAAAGCCTCAGCAATGAAAGGAGTCACTAGCAGTCAGAAAAAAAGGAAAAAAAAATATTAAAAAACACCCCTGCAATAACAACCAACTAAACAAACCAAACCCAGAAAAACCAACAGCCAACCAAACAAAAAATCCATAGCTCTGCTGTCTACTTGAAAGCAGAAATTATTGGAGAGGACATTTTGCTAAGAGCTGAGTTTTGTTTTGTCCCTTGGTATATGCAGAGCTTTCATAAACCACTGTAAATACAGAAAGCTTTTCTGTGAGGCTGGTCTGACATCATGACACGTTTCCATGAAGTCAGAGGCATTATGGCTGCTTTATAAGACAGGTGAGTGGTTGATGCATGAGTGTTACCAAATTAGCTTAAAAATCCTGCGTGAGCTTCAGTGCCCTCTTATATTACAGCCACTCATTGCCTCTGTGGCAGGACCAAAGTTCTTCAAATATACATTATTTGTGTACACATTAAAGTGTGCTCCTTATAAGCTAAACAGAGGGATCTTTATGGAAATTAAAACTCATTATTACTCATTTAAATGATTATGAAACCTAGATGCCAGGCCAAAGAAATGTCTGTGGCCAATAATATTTAAGATGCACACTCAAATCAAAGTCCACTTTGAATAGCTGGGATGCTCCTTAAACATTAAAATTGGCATTAATGTTCAAAGAACATTTGATTTTAAATGGCTTAAAATGGAGTTTTTTAAGGAAGACAATCTCCTTCAGGAAATAAATCTTGATCTGTACTGCTTTGGGCAATATAATGAGAAGAAAAGGTCTAGAGCCAGATTTTGATGCTGATTCTCTTCCTGCCAAGTTGTCAGTTCATGACTGCAGAATTTCCTCACCAAAACCAAGTCCCAGTGAGTCTGGAGGAACATGGCAACTCTCTAATTTATTTGTAGGGATTTTTTTCCCCTGTTGACTAGCTGTATTATTACTTTGGAGTTTTGCTCATCAGTAATATGAATCAATAGTTTTATTGATATGGAGGAGGCAGTTCATATCATCTTTGGGTTAAAAGTGGCTCTTTCCCTAGTTTATTTTGCTTGGGCACATAAAAAACCATTTTGTATAATAATAGCCAAAAAAAAATTTTTTTTGCAGGCATTTGTGGGAAGCTAGGAAGTAAAGAGTATACAACATTAAACCAGCAGGATATAGCAGACTAGGACACTGAATGTAATTTTCTTTTGTTACATGGGTACGACTGTTCGTGACTGAAGGATCATCCTTGAAAAGTGTCCTTTCTGTTACTGTTCTATGCACACTGCACTTGCTTTTCCAGTATTCATCAAACTCCTCCATTGTGCTGTCTGCTCTGCCCAGTAATCACACTGGCAAAATTAACTTCTCATACTTAAACTTTTCAATAAGATAAGTTACTATAAGATGCAATGAAAATTTTAAGACTATAATATTGCTGAATAGCTCTATGTTTGTTTTCTTTCCTTCAGTCTTGATTTCTATTGGAATTTTAATCTTTTTATCAGGCAGTTAATCTAGGAAAAGTTACCCTGAATGCCTGTGATTTTTAGGAGATGCATTTACTCTATAGTAAGATATGTTGCACAGTCTGCTTCCAGGAGCCTGACTTGATCCCAGCTGTTGGATAATCCTGCCCTGTTGTTTATTTTCTGTATTAGTGACAGTAAGTTCAGTATTGATTGGCTTTTCCAAGCAGACCAGGCTCCATCCTGCCATTTGTATGTGCACAGTTCAGGTTAAGTTAATGGTTAAGTATTTTCTACTTTTTTATGGTCTCTGCTTGCTTTCCTGTTTCTTGTACGTGTTCAGAAGAAAGGCAAGCTTGATGGTGCTCCCCTTCCCAGTGTGTGGGTTTGGCTCAGTTGCTGCTGAGTGCCTGGGAGAAGGAAAGGTTGGATCACTGCTGGCTGTCCCTTGGCACACAGACTGTCCTGGGCACTACAGACCACTCTGATACTTCTTCCTCTGGAGTTCTAAGTGTGGGGACAGCCTGTCAGGCTGGTGCTGCTGTCACACACAGGAGTACAGTGTCTTGCTCTGTGCATAAAGAAAGGCACTGCTGCTCTTTGGAGTGTAATGAATGGTTCAGAGTGGCTGAGCCCTCTGGAGATGCTCCCATTCCACTGCTGCATAACTGGAATACACTGCCAGCCCTCTTATTTAATGGTATATTTGGATCCCAGTGGTATATTTGGATCCACTCCCCTTCTGAGTTGCTTCATTGATGCTCAGGCACCCTAAGCTTGCCATATTATGTTTTCTTTGCTTTGCTAAACCCTAATCTCTGTGGATTTTACCTCATGTTTCAGAATGTTGTCAAGGAAGATTATAATCAAGATGCTATAAACAGCTAGAAATGTTTGCTCCCTCACCCCTTCATTTTTCAATTTAAGGCCATTTATTTTTTCCATTATGCTTTCCTTTTCACCCTCCTTGCCGTTGGTCTTTCATTTACTGATAAAGAATCATCAGCCCTTATTTGAAATGACATAGTCTTCAAAATAAAATATTTGCCCTCAGCTATTGGGGTGAGGGCAGCAAACATCTGATGTGGGCTCAGAGCTCAATAAGCCTAGGCAGTGTATTGGCCAAATCATCTGAACTCACATCCAGATAAATATTTTAAACCTGCTGAGTTTCTTGGCAGTTTGGATCTAGTGGTTTTGTGTTTTCCCCTTCCAAAAATGGAGGCTTGCTTCAGACTTGCAATCTCAAGATGCCTGGCTTTTTTTTTAGAGGAGTTCTGCTCTAGGGTTTGGCTCGACTGTACCTATTGCACATTCCCTGGCAGGCTGTAATTAGCCCCACTGCTTAAATGCTGAGTAGCTTTCTTCTGTTTACTGCTCTAAATGTGCAAGGTTTCAATAGAAGAATATAAATCAAGTGACTGCCTAGCTCTGGGTTTTCTCCATCTTCCCTTGATGCACTAATGAGAATCAATTGCAGTTGCTTATTATTTTTAAATAGCAGTTAATTTGAGAAAATCTGATTCACTAGCTCTTTTCATTTTGCTGATTTGATTTCAGCCTTCTGCCCATCTGGGCCAACCTATGTGTACTGTTCAAAATGCAGTGCCTAAACTCACTGGTGCACATAACCAAAGTCAAAGACACTTGGCCTAACAACCCAGCAAAGCACTGTCTGCAGGAGTGTACTCCAACCCTCTCTTTTCTTATTGCTAAAATCCTCAGTGAGAGAAGGGCCTTTACTTTGTGTTAATTCTCTGTTGTGCCTGAAAGAGAATCAAAGTGATTATAGAAAACAAATTCCTCCTCATCTATTCAGTTCTCTGCATGTTCAGAGGTGGTGACAGTATCTCAGACTGTGGAGCTGCCTAGTCAGAGAAGTGGTTTCCTGAGCAGATGAGTTTATTCTGCCTGGGGATGTTCTGGTGGAACCCCATGCTCACCATAGGAGCTGTAGAATTAATCTCTGTGAAGTCATGTGGCACTTGTGGAAATGGCCTTCTGGTCAAACTGCTGCATCTGTGCAAATCCTCTTGACAGCAATAAAGAATCCTGAAGAAGGATTGTAGGCTAAGCTGTAAGCTCTTTAGGTTAGGGCTAATATCCTCCTGTAATTATTTAAAAATGCTTTTTAGATTTATAGCCTCATGGCAATGTCTGGGGTGAAAAAAAAAAGACTGTTCAGGAGCTGGTGTTGTATGCAGGGTCTGTATTTAGACAGATGCAGCAGTGGATGTCACTGGTTTCTACAGAGAATGTGTGTTGTTATCTGATGTGAGGAAGAAAAAGATGTATTGTTTTTCTCTGAATAAAGGCCTGGGTAAGGGTTTCTAGTTCCTAATGGTATCCCCACATTTAAATCCATGGTGATTTCTGTTCACAATTTGTTAAATGCTTTTCGTTTCATGGCAAAAAAAAAAAAAAAAAAAGATGGGATAATACACTGTAAATACAGGGTGGTTGTATGTGATGAAACATTGCTTTTTTCCATTATATACACACAGGGAAGTTGAAATGTTATTTGTAGAGGATAAAGGTGAACTTTGCTCATGATGTTATGAACTTCTTTATTGCACAGTCCTCTTTGTGCAAACAGCACTTGACACTCTCTTACCTTTTGTTATTTCCAGCAGATTGGAGTCATTTGTTTTTTAATGTTGATCTGTGACAGAGCAGCAGGTGTTGGATAAAAGGAATCAAGATCACTTTTGGGTTTTGTGATCAAATATTTAGGGGGATTTGAGAAGTACTGTAAAATTCAGTTAGTTCTGCTTCCTATGTCCTTTTCTCCTAGACCACTGGTTTGCAATTCTGGAATAATTTGTCATGATTTTTCCAAAAGTGGAGCTGTTATCTGGTCTGGGCTAAGGGTTTTAGCCCAGTTGGGGTTGCTGGGTTGGTGTTCACTTTGCAACCTGCCGTGCTGGCTGAAGATGTCACCCTGAAACAGCTGCTTGCTACTAATTCACTGCTGAAAGTTTCTTTCCTCTCTCAGCAGAGGGAACAGATGGCCTGCTGTTTGCTTCAAAGTTAGATTGAAAATTAGCCTTAACTCTGTGGTTCTGAAATGAGAGAGGGAGGATTCAAGTAAATCCACCAACAGTGAGAGAGGGGAGTAGGGAAGAACCTCTGATGGCCATGGAAGAAAAATATCTTGGGTCAGAAACATCTGCAGCTGCACAGCCAGATCTGCAATTGGCCCTCTCTCTGCAGCCCAGGTCAGCCTCTGGGTTTGCCCAAGGAATTATCAACCCTGCAGAAATAAATAACATTCCATGAAGAGCTATTAAGGTATTGAAGAAGTAGAAAATATCCCCAATTAACCAATGCAATGTCATCAGCCAAATTCAAGCATCTATATATTTCTGACTTATTTGTTGTCTGCATGCCTGTGACAGGTTCAGTATTGCTGTCAGTGTCTGCTCCTCACCAGTTTTGTGTCCTCACCTGTGTCTGTGACCACTTTTGTTCCATCACTGCCAGTTCAGGAGGGTCTGTTCAGACTGGACACATATTCAAGAGTGCCAGACTCTGAATTGCTGAGTCCTTTCTCTCTGCACTGCTTGAAAAGAGCCTGATTTTCTCAAAACTGAGTGTAGTTAGGACAAAGGTCAGTGACTTAGTACACTTGGTATACTTGGTACAGTTTGCATGAAATGTCAAGAAATATGATAACTTTTCCATAAACTAATAGGTTGATCCAATATGATCACTGAGAAAGAAATAATTCTGTTTTCAAATGTTTCCACAAACTGAGTATTGTCATGAACACAGATACTCAATTTCTGATGGCTGGTGAAAGGTATTCCCATGGTGTTTGGAGCTGTGTACACATATTCAGGTAATTGTGTCCACTCTCACTGATGCAGGATGCTATAAATGACAGCAAAAGTTTCATAAATATGCGACTAAAAATCAGCAGTGATTGTGAACAAAGGCGACAAAAAGACAGTTTTAGTAAAATGATCAGCAGTCAGGAAGAGGCTCAGGTGAGCAGTCAGTTTTCCCTGATTTCTGGATATAAGTATGTTCATGTATTTTGCTAATCTCATGAAAAGTCTATCGAAGTTGCCATTCATTTTTTAACTTGAGCACCATCTAGTGTGCATGATAAATATAATTTAAAAAGTAAATTTAAGGCCAGATCGTTATGGCACTTAGGAGTGCAGTGCTGGCATATTTTCAATGTCAAAAGGAAAAAAAAAAGCACATCAGAGCTTACATCCTGCTAACTTTCAGTAAATCAATCTTCAAGTGACATTCTTGGGAGCCCACTCCCCCTTTTAATTTGTGCTTCACTTAATCACTTGCTTGCACTTAAAATAAATGCAAGAAATGAAAAGCACAAAAATAAATTTATTTATTGGCGAGCAGGTTAAAAATAAAAACCCCAGAGAACAACAGGTTGTTTTTCTAAATACAAACACATATTTGTACAGTCTTGTAGTATAGTATGTAAATATAAATTCAGAGTCCTGCATGTTGCTAAAAGCTGATACTGTCAGCTCCACCAAACCCCTGGCTTTCAGCTAAATAGATCTTGGCAGATATTCTCTAGATCTACGAGGCTTTGAATAGAGTCAGAGATGAGTCTTTCCTGCGTGCCTGGATCAGAGTGAGTGCATTTATGAAAAGTTCAGCGTGCTTTAGTTTTTCCTGCTAGCATTGCTTGGTGCAGCCTGTGCCCATGGCGTGTTTTGGGAGCAGCCCAGCTCTCACTGCCATTGCCAGGGAACTTAATCCTGCTCTTTTCAGTACATTTGGTTTGCACCTCAACTGGGAAGTCCCTCTGACAGTAACTTCTGCTCTTTTTCTAATCACCTCACACTCCCCCATATAACAAGATTAGGAGCTGCTGCTGGAGGAGCATTACTCATCCATCAGTCACTGCTCCATCACCAGTCACAGCTCTGCCCCTTGCCACAGGAGTTCCTGTGATGAGGGAAAGATCTCTGGCTCCCATGAGTGCTTCTGTCAAAAGGATAGCTTTAAAATCAGAGGAGATCAAAACCTACCATTAGATTTTTCTTGAAAAAGCTTATGATTTGTGCATCAAGGGAGAGATTCTTTTGGGAAGTGGGAGGCAAAGGAAGGGGACATTACCAAGATTTTTTTTAAACTTTCAGCTTGAGCATCTACTGATATTTTGCTGCCATTACTTTGTGAAAAAAAAAAGGCTGCTCAAGCATACAAACCACTATTGTTTTAATCCCAGAGATGAAAGCCAAAGCTGGTAGAACTGTACCCAGAGAATCAAGTTTTCTTAAGACTAAGACAAGGGAAAAAACTAATTTGGGGTATTTATCTTTCTCAGTTGAAACAAGTCTCTGGGAATGGACATCCCTGGCCAACTGTGGTCTGGCAAACTTAAGAGCTCCTTGCTCCTATAAGGTTTCTATGAGACCTGGCTCTAAACAGAAATAATTCAGATCAATAGCTGCAATTTTTAAAGCCTTAATAGCCATATCTGGGTGAAGCTTTTGAACTTGACCTATCATTTTCTGACTTGCTACCCAGACATATGGTCTCTAGTGCAGCACAGACTGCAGATTTGCACCAAAGACACACACCAAATGGATTCTCAGAATAAATTGTTCATATAATAAGAGATAACAGCTGCATTGTGGTGAGTCACCCCACTGCACACTGGGGTTGAAAACTGCTTATCACCTTGTGTGTGTGAGATCTGGGGAGCACACTAGTGAACTCTGGTTTTAGGGGGATCTTCTGGTGGGATTACCTTCTCTACCCAGAACAATTTTTCTTTGAATTATGCTAAGACTCTGTAGTGTTGGGCAGCCTCTTTAGGCAGAGGGAGTTTTCCCTTTCTAGCCATTTGTTGCATTCCAGGAGTGAAATGCCAAGTGGAAAAGAGACTGAGCTAGAAAGAAAGGAGTGCCTCAGTGTATGTTCAAGTGATATGGCAGGAAATTGAGAATGCCAAACATTCACAAAAATAACAATAAAAAATTTTTGAAGTTAGATCTCCTACTGTTATTGGTGTTTACTGTTGGGTAGTTTTATGACATTTATTTGTGCTCAGATTGTAATATCAATATTGTTGAATGATTCATAATAGACTAATTCAGTTTTTCTTTTGGAAAGGGAAATCTTGCCGCAAACCAGATGTTCTGTCTGATCTGAGTTTTTAAATTGATTACAAAAGCACACACAAATGTGCACTTTGTCAGGCTCTTGAAAAGGGACAGGAACTGCTTATTTTCCCTTAAGTGGAACTGTGTTGAAGAGAGCAGCAGTAAAGTGATTTATAAGGACTGTGAAATTATAAGTCTTCAACCTTCCTCTCTCCTCCTGCCTCCAGCAAATCAAAAGACTTGTGGTCTCCTCTATCACTGAGGCATGATTCCCATTCCAATCTCATCAAAGTTCAGGTGGAGTTGTTGCTCCCTGGTATGCAGCACAGAAGCTGCTAAGAATTAAGCGTGTGGTTTTGGCACTACTGGAATTGGTTTGCTCACCTGAAACACAACACAGAGAATTTGGTGGTGCTGTCTCTTAGAAAGCTCTGCTTCTCTTTTTCCATTTCTTTGTGTGATTTCTGGAAAGTTTAGATGTTTTAATGCTCCTTGCACACCCAGCTATCAAAGCTTTTGGCATGGAAAAGAACTGCTTCCCATTAGTGCTCTACTCTCCATACAGGATTTCAGTATCTCACAGAGGATTTGGCTTTATCATGTAAGCATGGTTCAAGAGATTTGCCATTCTGCCTTTTCATAAAAACTGTAATTTTGGATAGGATTGTTAAATGGGGTATTTGCAAAGAGAGATGCCTATTCTTTTTTTCTTCAACAACACAGTTTTGAAAGCACTTTGATTTGGCTTAAATCTTTTCTTCTTCAACAGTAATTCTGTAATACTTAAAGGCTGACAAGTTTACTACAAAGATGCTTTGAGCCCCATTCCCTCCAGGAGTTGCTTTAAAAAATGGAATCTAATGGATGGATGAAGCTGCTTGGGCAGTCACATCACATGGGATGAGAAAGGGGCACGTGATGAGCCAGCATGAATTGCAGTGTGAGGCCAGGTAGAGTTAACACCACAGAGCTCACAGCCTAAAAGGGGCTGTGCTTGTTACACTGTCAATGTTGAAGAATTAACTGTTCACATTTTAAGACAAGAATGAAGAGGAGGGCTGCTGGTCTGATGCCAGTGAAGCCTGAACACCAGCATGACAAGTTCCTACCAGAACAACTGAAATGCCTTTGGAAAAGGTATCCTGAGAGGTACAGTATAATTCTCTCAAAATGTTGCTGTTTTCCTGTCATTTCATTCTGTGGAAAAAGTAGCAACTGGTCCTGTTCCCTGACCCAGTCACCTGTCCATGTGCTACTGGAACTCCACTTGTGAAGGTAATGAGTAGGACGAGCTCACTGAATTCCCATCTTACCAGATGTTTGTTATTTGTTAACATCTTGTGAAAGAAGATGGAATGTCTGACTGAACAAGTGGACCATCTGCATTTTTGGGTGGTATTTTGTTTTGTTTATTATTTTCTTTGCAAATCCAGGGATCTCAAATCTTTAACAGTTTCTTTTTGTTCATAAGTGAATACTTTTTTGTCTGAGTCTGAAGGCCACACACCTGCATGTTCCCATTTCCTCACCCTATAACTAACTCCTGAAAGCAGCTCCCAGGAATACATAAAATCTCGTTGATCTTATAAAAATGAAACAGCCACTTTTAGGAGAATTGCTTAGTTTAACAGACAGGGTTTATAAACCAACTCTGAACAGAGAAATTAGGACTAAATGAGAAGTAGACTAATATTTGGGTATGGTTATGTTGAAGAGCATCCTTTATGGAAAATTGTAACTGCAATTTTTTTTCATGGAGATCTATTGCATATTGTGCTTTGAGGAGCAGTTGGATTAGGTTTTGTTAATCATATCCCTCTTTGGGTCTGGACATCAGTATGACTTATACATTTTTTAGTCTGTATGTGTTATTCCTGTGGGTAATGACCTTACATGTCAGCGAGATCCCAGAAAATAGAAATAGACAACCAAACATCTTTAAACATATGTACTGCTCATTTTTCTGTTTAGAGGCTTTGCCATCAGCCATTGGAAAGTGGCTCAGTGGAATTGTGCCTTATAGCAGCTTCCCTGCCAGCAAGCTGATCAGGACATTTCCACTAAAACTAGTGCAGTCTTATCTAGAGATCTTCAGTGCGTGCTTTAAGATCCTTCTCCTTAAGCAGGCACAACTCTAGCCTGGGATGGCCTAAGTAGTTTGTTTCAGAGAGTGTATTTACTGTCTGAATACTTCTGCTGAACCACCACTGTTTAAAAACCAGCATCTGAAAGTAGTTTGACTGTAGTGCCCATTATCCTAAATATTTTGGACTAAAAGCGCTGATTCAGTATCTGCTGCAGCAACAGTTGAGTTGTTCCTGCAGCACAGCCACAGTGATGCAGGGACTGTTCTGCTTGAACTTTGCATTACTTCAGTTGGCAGCAGGGGAACTAGAAATTGTCCTTATGCCAGGACACATTTTCCTCATGTGATCTTTTATCTATTAATTCAATGGAACCCTTAAAATAGTGTACCACAGGCATTAAGGGTGGTTTCTTGTCTGGGTGTGAAAAACAGGACTTGCTAGAGAAAATCACCTGACAGACTTGCAAGAACACTCCCACACAGTCACCTGCTTTGGTCTGCTTGTGTTTGCAGTTTGAAGGGTCATTTAATCCATGTATAAAAGTCTCCCCCAAACTGTCTCCAGCCTACACAGCTTGTAACCCTTGATCAAGGCAAAACTCCCAGACATTACAGTGGGGAACAGGAGCATGTGTTTCCTTGTATCCATAAGGCACTTGTCAATGACAAGTGGATTGAAAGGACTCACCTGGTGTGGCCCTTGGGGATGGTGCTGTGCAGGGCCAGGAGCTGATTGATGATCCTTCCAACTCAAGATATTCTCTGATTTTGTGACTCACTGGGCTATTACCTGGTAATGGGGCTTCTCTGGAATCCACAGTAATGTATCCATACTCATGGTATTCTACTAAGATTACTTCTCCTTAAAAGAATACTTCTATAAACAAAATACTGGTTAGAAAAAGGGCAGGACTAAATGGCAACCATGTTTCAGTAGAAAATGGTCCAGTTTTAAATGATCCAAGCCTTAGATCCTTTGTCATGGACTAGGTACAATCAATCTGGGTTTTGCTGCTTAAAACAACTCCTGTCTCTGTAGATTTGTCACCACTGAAGTCTGACTCAATTTTACACCGTCAGACTTGTCTGTCATGTCAGTTCCACAGCTGACTCTCAGCAGCTGTAAATCAATACAACTTTTTTTTTTATTTCAGTGTTGTTTCCTATTCATCAGCTGATGATCAGACCAAGGATTCATTAACAGACTTTCCCATCTGGGTTGTGATCTGTATTTCTAGTTACTTATAGTAATGGCAACTTTTCTCCTGCATTTAACTTTTGCTCTGGGTTTATTTGCTTTACTAGAGCTGTATTTTATTGCACTCCTATTCTAGCAAACTACCTTGAAGTAGGTTATTGAATTAAAACAAAGTACATTTTTAAATGATAAAAAAAGAAAATGGAATCTCCATTATAAGATGTCCTGTCTTCACAATCATTGCCTGTAAATCAGTGACACCTCTCTGGGATTTGATTTTTTTCATCCGTCATTTCCAGACTATAGCAGACATGAGGCTATTTAACTCTGTGTTTGTATATATTTATTATATAATTCATTAAATGTAATGTTTAAATGGACATTTTTCAATGACATCTCAGTAGCAAAAAAAAAGACATTTGGGTAAGTACACAAAGTTGGATAATTATGCTCAAGACTGTGTGCTACATTTGTCACTGTCATTGAATTTGCTGCAAGTCATTTGGATTGATATTTTAAAATTAAATTTGGAGTTTATTTAATTTTTTAAGAAAATAGTACAACAAAAGTCTGAGAAGAAAGAAACAAAGATGTTAATAGGCTATGTACAACCCCCATCTAGAAAAAAAAAATAAATTAAAAACCTCTTTCCTTGTCAGCACCTGAGTACAGAAATTAATTAAATAGTAGGCACTCTGGAAATCACCTTCAGCAAGAAACTATCCTTGTTTCAGGTATATAGGGACTGTGCAACTTCAAGGGTGCAGCACATGGTGGTTGTCAAGCTGCTTGGCATCTCCTTCTCCACTTCCTTCACCTTGCAAGGAAAAACTGGAAGAGTAGGGATAAGGCTAAACTCTCCTAGAGGTATTCAGCCATTTTCCCTGTTATGTGCAACCAGCCCCAATTATTTCTTGATTTCAGAAGACTTCTGTGTCACAAATATGAAAACATCAGCTTCCAAAACCAAAGGCAGTCATAGGGAGGAAAGAAAGGAGTTGTCTGAAACTTTGGAAAATGGCAAAAATCTCCTTTTAAAATTCAAACTAAAAAATGTTTCAATGCAAGTAACTTGCACCAAACACTAAGATTCTGCTGGTAAAAGTATAACTTTAGATATTTTTATGGCTTTTTTTTTTTCCAGGAGATTACAAGCTTGATCTAAGTAAGTTCCTTAGAAACATACTCGTCACAATACGCAGAATGTCATAATCTTTTATTGCTCATTTGCCTCAAAACATAAAAACCAGACAAAACTAATAAGAGAAAAATATTAAATTAGAGAATTCCATCAATTTTTCTGCATTTCTAAATTTTTAATCCAGTGATTTTATCTGGTCATAAACTTAGTCCATGAAAATGCTTCACATCTCAAAGTGGATGGAAGCACCTAATTTCATATGCTTAGATTCTTATGCTTGAATATCTAATCTCCATCTTTAGATATACATGGAATATAATTTAATTGTTTGATTAAGACTATAAGGTCCTTGAGGCAAAGTTTTTATGCAAAAATTGCTTTTTAAAGCCTTCTTTTATGACCCATGGTAGTATTAAATGCATATAAGAACAACAATCCACACATTTTCTTACAGAATTTTTATTAAGTATCAATTATGTGAATATCTTTAAACTAGGGTAACAAACTCCTTTTTTCCTCTATTATTTGCTACTATAGAATTGTTAGGCACTTTTAAGAAACAGTTTAAATCCCTGAAAACCAATATTCATTAATTACTTTGAAGGTAAAATATTTGAAGCCAAGATGATAATGTTTATTATTAATGTAAGTACCAATAAATGTTTCCATTTTAACCACTGGGAACAGTCTCCCACCAGTAAGGTGGAAGACTGAGTAGCTGCTATTATTCTGAGGCAAAGATTTTCTCTCTTCTGTGCTGGAGATCTCCCCCCACACCACATGTTTGTATTTGTCCAAATCAATTATTTCATGTAGTGACAGTGAAGGGAATGGTTCTGCCACAGTTGGACTATTTCCCCCTTTGAAAATTAATGCCTTGTGTTTGCCATGTTTGTAGGCAATGTGAGGGAGACCATTTGTAATTGGATAGCATGGAATTATCTCTTTGCTAAGTTCCAGGAGCCTTATTTAAAGACAACTTTTGTTCAACAGAGTTAATTTGCCAAGCAAGGAATGGCTTGTCCTAGCAAAGTGCTGGCTTGCACACACAGGCTTCTCTCCCAACATGGTGCATTACTTTTTGTAAGCTTCTATATATGTCTGCTACCTTATTTCAAGTAAACAAAAATTTTAGAGACACAGACTAGGAAAAAGGAAACTTTTTTTTAAAATATTCACTGCAGTTGCAAAGAAAAATTCAAATTCTTGAGCAGGTCATTATGTTTTTGTCTGAGGTGCTTTTCAACCTGAATTATCCTGTGATATATCTTTAACTTTAAATTATTCAAAGTCATATATATAAAAGTAGAATAAAGCCCCCTTCCACTCAAAGTTTACTTTATTGTGAGATATAGTTACAGCTCCTTTATTGGTGAAATTCTGTTGATTTTCAGAACTGGAAGTGTTCAAGGCCAGGATGGATGCAGCCTTGAGCAACCTGGTCTAGTGAAAGGTGTTCTGCCCAGGGAAGGCAGGGCTGGAATTCCATGATCTTTAAGGATCCTTCCAATCCAAATCATCCAGTGTTTTTATGACCTGCAGACATTTACCCAAATCTGTTCCTGTATCCTGAAATAACCACCCATAGCTTCAGGTGTGCAATCTAAAGGTATTGATCATGGAAGAATTGAAAGCATCTGTTGCTGGAAGAAATGCAGGGTTTGGTAAGAGCTGGGCCTTGCTGAACTCTTCATGTGCTGAGGAGCCTGGGAGCTCTCAGAGCTGATGGGTCCAGGCTGCCACGTCCACTGGAACATTTACCGAAATGCACAGGGAAGGCAAAGGGAAATGTGGATTCTCAGGCTACCAGCTGGGAGTAGCTGCGAGAGCAGGGAGCCCTGAGCACCCTCCAAGGTGTGGAGGAGCCTCAGCTGGGTCACTCAGGGTGGCTGCTCTGGGTCCTGCACCTGCTGGTTCTGGCACTGCCCAGGGGAAAACAGGGGAGGCAGCACTGCAGCAACCTGCCCAGGGCTGGTGAGGGATGATTCCTGGCTGTGCTGCAGGTAGGCAGGATTTGCAGTGGGGTTATCAATAACTCAGGTAGCCCTTCCTGGCCTCCTGCTTCCTAAAGCTTTTAAAAAGCTGATGCACTTTCCATCACTGGAAGAGTTGTGTCCTGCCCAAGGTGCTTCTCACAGACCCCGTGGGCTGCTAATGGAAGTGGGCAGCACTTTATGCCTGCCCTGCATCCTGGCCCACAACAAATCACCCTCCAAAGCCCATTACAAAGCAGTCAAGGAGAGGCTGTTGCTTCAGCAGAATGTTCTGTAATGCAGAGAATTCCATTTCTTTGTCTGGAATGGAAAAAGTGCCTTTCCAGGACATAATGCCATGAGAGCTGGGCTCTGAACTGCATTAGAGACCCACCCTAAATAGCTGACTGCTCTTCTGTGAAGAACTGCTAATCAAACTCCTGTAATAAAGAAACTGTCAGAATGGGCTCACACTTCTAAAAAGCCCTCCAGGGTCAGTAAAAATCATTAATTCTTTTTCAAAAAGCATTCAGCTCCCTGAAACATGAGGAAATGTGCGAGGCTTATTCTCAAGCCTCTCCACTCTCTCCATTTATCTCAAAAAGTTTGTTAAATTTTTAATATAATTTCAAGACTCTGCAAACTTGGGCATCAAAAATTCACTCACTGTAGTACTCAAGATATGAGAATTGACACTGTGCAGATATTTTCTCCTTGCATAGGAATATCATAGTTTTGAATCCACTATGGACAATGCAGTTAAGAGAAATGAGGTGAGGAAGTCATGTAAAAGAAGCAAGAAAACACATTTTTTTCTAGTTACTTTTTCTCCCTAATCCTCTGCAAAATGCATAATTTTTAGGACATGTTTTCTGTGGCTGACTTATGAAAAAGCTTTGAATCAATAATTTGGTAAACCCATTATAAGGATCATTTTATAACTAGTAAGAACAATGTTGTTCAAACACATTTTAAATGCAATGAACATTCAGAAGAAACAATAATAATTATGGCAGATGTCAAGCAGAGGGATAACTTGCTTTGAATGCAAAACTGCAGTTCAGACAGCTATTTTGGTTTTTTTTCAACTCATAGGTTGTCTGCCAGACATCTTTGCAAACCAGATGTGTGCAATTAATCCCACAGAAACCAATGAAATTGCATGCAGAAATGTGAGACTAAAAGATCTTTCTCAAGAAGGTAACTTCCATTTAATAAAGGTCCCTGCTTTATCTTGGCTCTATATTTCACAGCCTTCTAAGCAATGTTTACCTGAAAGGTCACCATTTGTGTCACTCACTGTGCCTGCACAGCTTTTCTCTGCCACTGGGCTGCTGGGGCAATATGCTGCCATGAAATCCAGCCTTGAGAGGAGAAACAGAAATAGTTGAGCACCTCAAAGGCAAAGTTAAATATGTAAATAATTTCCCTAACCAATGTAGCTATTTGTGTTTACTTCCATTTGCTCCAAATAGTCTGAGTGTGGGGGTTTTTAATAGTCAATATTGCTATTATGTAGAAAAAATATTGGGTTTTGACAAAAATTGTTTTCACAAGTATCTCACTTGGATTTATTCTTTTCCTTCAAAAATAGAAATGGTTGAATAGGCCAGTATTTGACTGGTAATAAGACATTTAATTAAAAAGTTCTGCTACAGTGCATAACGGGAATAATGGTTGTCTTTTCTTAGATGATAAGACTGAGATTTCAAGCTCTATTGAATTGCTCTTGATGTGTTCTGACCAGAGAATTCCATGATATACCTGGCTTCTCCACGATGCAAAATATTAGGTTGCAACAGTGACACGATGTGGAACCTAAAAGATAAATCTGCAAGAGAGATGAGTAATAAGGAATATTAGAAGGATACTTCCTCTTGGACTCCCATTTGGCAATGTTTCTGAAGTGACATATTTTGTTCTGAAGTAATTTTTCACTTTTTGAAAATTTTTATATAGTTTTTCTGACCAAAGTCCTTTCTTTTCTGCCAGTTTCTTTAGCCAGATACTTAGCATTTGTTACTAAAAATGAAGCTGTGTGGCAGGTTATATTATGAATGTACTGGTTTTTACTTGACAAATGAAGCTTTAAAAATGCCTTACACTTGAAATATAAAAAATTGTATCTCCTTATGTATCTAAGCCATGGACCCAGAATTAATTTCTGTTCATTTTTGTTCATATTCTTATTAACAAAATGTCAAACATATGGATGTTTTAAAAAGGAAACAAAAAAGGGTGGTAAAACATGAAATCACATTTCTAATTAGAAGCCAATTGAATATCTTTGGTGATGTTCATGTTCTCACTCTGTTGCATTGGCAGCTCTTGGCAAATATTTATTTTTCTAATGGTAACCAGCCTTCGGTCCTTTCGGTTCCAATGGACTTGGAAATTGCATTTAATGCTGGTAAAAAGGACATGACTCTGAATTGGAGATGTGAACACGAACTTCAGCTTCAGATGAGTATGCTGGACATTTTCCTTGGTCCTTTCTTCCACAGGTGAATGAAACCTGGTAGTGAGAGATGGAAAGGTGCTGTGGTTTAGCTCACCAAGCTGAATGCCCCATGGAAAATGTTTGGGGTTTGCTGAGTAAGGTGTGTGAATTAGATCCCATGGAAGCTGCAATAAGCATCCACAGTGAATGCTTAGTGAACTGATATGACAAGTACTTAGCAGGGAATCCCTTGTCTGATTTATGTTCCTAGAAGCAATTTTTTTCATATCTCAAAGAAACAGCAAGTTAGTAGTTAATAGAGAATTTGCACATAGATCTGCATGAAGGGAATATTGTTAGGTGCTTCAATCAATGTAACACCTCACTGGTACTGATGAGAAGGGCCGGCAGTCAGATGAAAGGAAGTCTGCTGAAATCATTAGGTACTGGTTTCTTATCCCAGCAGGATTTCCAGCTCTGACCTGATGGTCTCTTTAGGTCATGCTGGTTTTATCCTGGCCAGTCCTTGGGGAGAACAATTTGTTTTACTGTCTGGTACAGTTCATGAGAACAGTAGATAATAACAAATGTGTGAGCTATACACTGTAAGTAGCTCATGTGGCTCACGTTCCCCTGTAAAGGGAACATGTCCTCATGTTACAATGGCACATAGAAGGAGAAAGCTGGAATTATGTACTAGTGGAAAAGAAAAACTCCAAAACCTAATGCCAAACAATAAGGACTGTCTGTAGAATAGCAATACCATGATTTAGCAACACATGGAGCAGCCACAATTTCCAGATTAGAGAGGAAAAGTTATTTGTTGGGTGTCAGGATGATAAATAGATTGTTTTTGCATTACATCAACACAGCTTTTATTTTCAGTATGTTGCAGCATTGAATCAACATGTTATAGTGCTGAATGCAGCCCCAAAGATAAAAAGGGTTGTTAGGCCAGTAGCAAGAACAGTAATTCATTATCAGTGACACCTTCAGTTATTACAATGAATAGGTGCCCTGAAAACATATTTCCCAAAAGCTTGCTTCTACCCTGTACTTTGAAGAGATGTTGAAAGCTCTCCTGATGACTGTTCCAGCTCTGGATTTGTCTGTCTTGGTACCTGCAAGTTGCCTCAGGCCTTACTCAGGGTTTCATTACTGAAAGAATACAAGCAGCAAAGTCAACAGCAAACAGCTTGTGTAGAAGGGAGGTCATGTCAGAGGATCATAGCAAAACAGTTTGGGGAAGGACCTTAAAACATGGACAGGACCTCTGGAGGGCACTGGTCAAATCCCCACTTGAAGCAGGGATTAGAAATTAGAAATTAGAAATTAGAAAACTTTCTTGGGACATTGCCTGGTGGGGTTCACACAGGAACCCCACCAGGGTTTAGGAATAGGTAGGTCATCTACTTTTTTATTTTTTTGCACAGGCATTCTGAGTCTGGATGTTTAAGGTATATCTGGGCAAGACAAATGGACTTGTGTCTGTTACAGGAACATCTTTGCTCAGTTCTTCTGGTTTGCTTCTGTGAATGATTCTGCTGTGCAGAGAGGGACTGTTAAAGGGAAGACCAAGAGGAAAAAGGGGCAAAGCTGGTTGTCACTGTGCTTTCAAGATTGTGCTTAGTTTCACAGTTGAGGATAGTGAGTAATAGCTGACAAGGAAGTGCAAACAGGAGCAGAGTGTATTGAGCCTTGGCACAGGTCATGGATCAACAAGTACATTAATTGAAACTGCTGGGAAGATGGACAGGGATATTGCTGGGTACTGACTGGCAGCCTGTGGCTATAAAACCCTCATGTGAGATCAAGGGAAGCATTGCTATGCAGACATCCACCACTGGATGAGGAATGGATGAGGAGGACACAGTGAAACCATCAGTTCTGAGCCACAGAACAGAGCCTGACCCTGGCTCTGGATGCAGTGGGGTGCTGTGCTGCCTCCAGGCAAGACTGAGCCAGCCTGCTTGGGTGGTAACTGGGGTGAGCCTTGCTTTGTGTGTGCATGAGGGAAGAGCTTTTCCAGCCATGGCTCATCCCTTGCTTGGTTCCCTCAGTAAGTTGAGCTCAGCACTGTCACACTGCCTGGTGTTCCCTTTCCCTGCAGCACAAACACACTTCTGAATCTCAGGATGACAAGGAGTGCAGATGCCTCTGGCTCACAGGCAGTCAGGCTCAGGAGCTGCAAAGTGCTGTTTGGCTCTAAATCTGTCATCTCAGATGCTGAGACTGTTCCTCTATGGAGGTTTGCCTTTGCTGCAAACACTGGTCCCTCTTAACAGTTTAAAATACCTGAAATATCAGAGGATTCCATGTCATCAATTGTACTTTGGTTAACTTCATGCATCTGTGTAGCATAGAATATAACATCAAATGAAAACAGTGCTCGATTCTCTCTCTTCAGTGGCTGGCTACCAAAAATACCACGAGAGGAAATTTCATATTACAGTGCTTCTGCTTTATACAGAAAGGAATGGGCTCATTCCACACAAAAATGAAGGATTTAAGGTGCTCAGGTGTAGCTCTGAACATGTGCAGGGGATGAAATTCACCATAAAACCCTAACGTGCTTTAATCATGATATTTAAAAAGCTTCTCTCTTTAAAGCATTGGGTCTGACTCTAATGTCAGAATACCAGCCTAATTCAGATTTTATTCAGTTGAAGGAAGACCAGATTAGCCTTTTGTAACAACATGGCATAACCTTTCCTTCTGGAATTCTTAAATTAAAATTGGAGCTGTATGATAATTTTGAGTAAATCCACAATAAGACTCTCTGATAACAATTACTGGTGATCTGCTACCACTTTCTAGAAGCCTGTCAAGGTATTAATTTTACAGCAGCCTCTTAAGGCAGAAATCCTTATTAAAAGAAAAAAAAAAAGAAAAAGAAATAAAAAAGCAGAGTTAAATTATTTTTCCATGACAGTTTGAAGAACACATTGAAATTTGAAGCTCTTCTTACCATTCCCAGCCATTAAGTGCACTTATTTAGATCCAGAATAAGCAGGTGAAGTTAATTATTTTTCCCCTATTGCTGATGTTTTTTTATGGTAGTGCTTTCAGCTGCACAATTATTGCCTGCTCTATGACAGCTTAGAAATTTTAAATTACTCTTAACCTTGGCCAAATTCGTAACTAATATAATTAGACATTGCTCCATTGAATTTGCAGTGTTGACTGTCACTAAGGCAAGAGATGGCACATGATTTCTAATGTTTAAGAAGGCAAGAAGAGTTCAGCCATATGAAAAATTTAGATGCTGTGATCTTTAAATGAAGCATGTGAGAATTCTCACTTAATGACAGGTAAATCCCGAGTTAATAGCAGGTTAATCAATGCTAATGGAACTGAAATGCTGCTCTAGGAGAATCCTGTGAAACCCAGCTGGATCTGCTAGTGATAACAATAAAAATGTACTCCCACATTCTTGTCTGCACCATTCAAAGATGAGAACACACAATGTGATATGTGGTTCCTTAGAGAAACTGGCCTTGCTATTTATCTGTTTTCTAGAGATTGGGTAATAATGGAAGCAATGGACTCAGACCTGACCTCTCACAATCTGTTATTCAACAAGTGGTTTGTGCATTGTTCATTCCACACTGGATACAAAGCGTGGCATCTTTGGATTCAGAAGCTTGACTTGATTCTAGATTGTGATAATCAAGTTGTGGAAACCTGATCTTTTTTTTTTTTTTTTCTTTTCTGGTTACCAAGAAAAAATAAGAAGGCAGTTTCTGATCTTAATGTTTGAGTGTCAGTCTGGAATGATCCCTTGACTTCAAACCACTACTCCTCTTTTTTCTGACAGTGCTCATCTGTTCACATGTGCTCTCACTTTATCATTCTGCCTTCTGCTTCATACCTCAGTGCCTCTTTTAATAATACATGTTCTCTGCTTTGGGCACCCTGTCCAACACTGCCTCTTTATTGAAAGTGCTTCTCAAAACCCATTTCTTATACCTTGGTTTTCATCTCATACTTTGCTTTCCTAAATGAAATTCTGAATTAATTGATGATGATTGTAACACTTCTATTGTCTTCCTGAGAGACAGATTTAGTTTTCTGCATCTAGATTTGTCAAAGAAAGATTGAATAGTGTTTGGGACAGAGACAATTGGATAGACTTCCTGTACTTACAGTGGTGCATTGGCCAGATTTTTATTTTTTGTCTGGTGCTTCACTCTTCTAAAAAGATTTTCCCACTCCTGTTAAATGAAAGCTGATTCCCTCTGAGATTGGGACTTGAGGGGCAATGACATTTACACTCCTATTCACCCTACCTACCATCAGCAATTTAGCTGAGGTCTCTGTGTCAGTAATTGGGTCATGCTGGATCTCCTCTGCAATCATTAGGTGGAGAGAAGCAGTCTAAGGAGACAGGTCCCCTTCTCTGTGGTAGGCACCCCCCTCTGGAAGAGCTGCTGGCTCTCTTTAGTGACTACAGTGCTGTTTGTGCTGAGGAGACTCCAAGTTTGGGCAACCCAGATTTCATCTGAGACACTAATGTCACAGAAAATCAAACAAAGCATTTGCTGAACAAACATCAAAATAAGTGGGGCCAATTTAACGTCCTGACACCACTTGACTTGCCCAAAGTTTTATCTGCTGGGAAAGGACTATAAATGCTAAGCAAAGATTCCCTCATCCTCCCTTTTTTTCTGAACAGCTGGGTCATGATGCCTTATTGTACACAAATTACACATGTATCCATGATGCCATATTGTATCCAGAACCCCAAAGCACCTTTTTTATTTAGTAAATTAAAAAAAATCAAGAATAATTTTTGCATCAGGGATGCAAGCACAGTTCTGAAGTGGTTCTACTGCCATAATATTAATACATTGAGAGACTGCAGTCTTTGTTCTACATTTCTTGCTGAACCCACATTTTCATCTTTTACAGGAGGCTCTCTAAATAGGTGTAGCTTTATTTTCCTTTTATTTTCTTTTTTTTTTTTCTTTTTTTTTTTTTTTTTTTTTTTTTTTTTTTTTTTTTTTGTGTGTGTCCGTTTATGAGCCCTTTAAAAGTAATGCAAAATGTTCAGGCACATTATTTAGGTGTGCAAAGGCAATTGAAGCATGGAAGGAAGGACTACAATTCCAAGTTTTTGTAATGCTTCCCCCAGTGCCAATCAGAACGAACAGAAGAAGAGGAAAGAAGCAGGCAATGTGTGTAACAATGAACAAAGAACACTGCCTATTAGCACTTTATATTTCCTTGGATTGTGTTCCTTTCAACAAGCAGCTTCAGTTTGCAGGTGATGCAGAAAATACCAAAGAAAACTCCTTGAAAGCAGAAAAGAAACCCAGAACAGAGTTTTATGCCGTACATCATCTTTCTTGTTAGGTATGCCATTTTGACAAGATTTATCATAATGAAAAGCCTTCATGGCAGTGACATGGAGGTTCAGAGTATTGATATTTCATTCAACTGCCAGTGCAGGTGAACCACTCTAAATAACCAAAGTAATGTGATGACAGCAGGAAACATGTCACTCCCAGTTCTGTTCAGAGGCAGTGGGAACAGATTAAAACTACAGAGAAGTTCTTTGGAAATACAAAGTTGTCTTTCCTGGTTGTACTGCACGGGAAATGACAGATTAATCATCAGTGAGAAATCAGCAACAATTCTGCTGAATAGGTGTATAGTGCTTGATCTCTAGCTGCTCCTATAAAAGCACAAGAGATGTGCAAAGCAATCCCACTGCCAAGCACAAGGTCAAGAATTACCAAAACTCCATAATGGCCACTTGTTTATTCAGTTCTTGCTGCCATTCTGGAGTTTGTCCTGGATTCATCATCATTGTCCTTGCTGTCCATCCCAATCAATTGGTAAATTCAGCTGTTTTCTAGCCAAGTCTGTGAAGTGAGCTGTAGAGGAAGTGCAGTGAAGTTTCAAGATGTGATATGTTTATATGCAAATTATGTGTCACAGTGAGTATGACAGACCTCTTCAAACTGTTAAGAGAAGTGACTAATGATTAATTAGTTCAATAAAGCATTGCCATAGGATGTGAAACCTGGCTGTACTGTTTTTAGGACTCCAACAAAATCACAGGTGCAATAAAACAATAAATCTTACTCTTATTTTCATTCAGCCTCATCCAGTGAGAAGAGGCTCAACATCAAGTGGTTCCCTTTATTTGAGGCACTACATCTGTAGCTCAGTGTTTGCTGTCAATAATACAGGGGAGTCCTTTGAGAGTCCAGGAGAGCCATTTGGCAAAGCATTCAGGCATATGGCTTGCTTTGGAATACACTGAAAGCCACGGGTTTCTGTTCAGTCTTTCTACAAGTGGCACCTACAGCTGCATCAGAGGGAGGAGCTCTGTGCCTAAGAAGCCAGGTAAGAGAGAAAGACTCCTTGCACTCCCTCACCAGGTGTACCAGGCCGTTCCCTGAGACAAAATGTTTTGTGTTGCAACGCATTGTTAAATTTTTGCTGATTTTGTTTTTGCTATTTTGTTCCCCCATTTAAATATTTGCTTCCCTGGGATCCTTTCCAAACTGCTCACTTTGTTCTTTGTTTTTCACAGTAGCAGACACCGTTTGCATGGATCTGTTCTTATCTCCAAGGGGTTCAATGTAGCTATGGACAGGGACATGAACTTAAGTTCTGGAGGAAGTCTAGCTATGTGTAGAAGCTGAAGCTATCTAGGAGAAATGAGTTTTACAGGCATGTCTGTCCCTTGTAAAGCAATGTGTTCTTGTGCGTTAATTTCAAGTATGTTGTCTTCAATATCCCTTTTTTTCTTCAGTTGCAGACAAAATAAGAAAAAAGATTCTTCATTTTCAAAGTACTTATCACAGTATTTCTCTTAATTTCATCTGTGATGTGAAGAACTCTGTTTTTTATGATTATATATCACAACTGTTGGAAAACCAGAAGAAATTCTTGAATAGAAACAGATGACTTTGAAATAGAAAAGAAAATTTTGACATGTTGAGTTTTGTCATATAATGTGAATTAAGACTTCTGTTGTGAAGAAGGGAGTAAGAAAACGATGATTTCACCTTGACAAAACTTTTCTACAGTTCTCTAGGTTTGGAACCTCCAAATCTGTTAGTTTTGTAGTTTAATAGCTGTGAAAGGCAAGGGTCAGAGGTTCCTGGGCTTCTTCACCATGGGGAGTACCCTGTGATCTCTGTTGTGCAATGCTGTGTGTGCAGGGCCCATGCTGTGCCCTGAAGCTAGCTGGAGCTCAGTGCTCCTGTATGGATTTAATTCTTGAGACATTTTTGAGATTCAGCAAAAGGAAATGGCTGTAAGTTTGAGCTAACAGCAGTATATTTGACATAACAGCAACAGAAGGATTAGAATGGATGGTTTCTTAGCATAATCCGTGTCCAAAATATACAGCAGCATTTGCCTTTCACAGCAAATTTCAGGGCTGTAGCAGAAGTTGTTTGCTAATCATCCAGCTTTGGATCATCCTGTAAAGATTTATGAAGTTTAAGAGGATGGTTTCACCTGCACCAGTTCTGACTTTCTTTGAACTCATTATATTTTAGGTACAGCAATAATTACCATAGCACTTTATGAATTCCATGGATGCAGGAAAGTTACTGCTTACATAAGATTTCTTAAACATGTAAAAAAAAAACCTTTTCCAATTTACTCACAGCTCTCTTTGGATGACATCAGGCTAGATGAAGCACATTTACAATCCAACTGAAACATGTGATTGGCAAGCCAAGATCCTGGATGTAAAAATGCAACAGAAACCTCAGAATTAGGCTCAGCTGATATTTATATTTACCTCTCAACCATCTAAAGGTAATCTTGGGAAGACTTTAGACACAAAATTACATCCTTAATGGTTTTGCAGAAGCGTGCATATGTGTGTTGAAATATTGAAATACATCTATGAGATGGTACTCATAGTATTTAGTAGCATTGTTGCCCTAAGATATTCTTAATAATCTTTTTTCTTCTTCCAGTGTTGCTGACTTAGAAGGAGTGGTACAGAAATATATTACCCTGGAGTGTTGGGAAGAACAAGTGTTAAGCCATGTAAAAACCAGGTAATTTTGTAGAAGAGTGACCGTAATTAACACAGGAAGTTACAAAATGGCCCACGTGGCACCACCAATAAGATTAATTTTGTGCACATAAATTCCAGTGAAAATTCTTCAATGTCAAATTGTGTTTTTAATTGAAATGTGTTTGGTTGTGAGAGATGGGGTGACACTGACCCAAGTGGCTTCTCTTAAGGTTTAACGTGTGCGTTGCAAACTTGTAACGCATGCAGGGATTAAATAGTAAAAATATAAATATCTCAGAAAGCACATGATAATCCAGTGGGTTTGGGCTCTTTCTTAGGCTTTCTTTTCTTCATCTCAGTATGTGCCTGGATGTGAGGGAAGACAGAGAGATGATCTTTTCTTTCCTGTGCTGAACCCTCTGAAGCAAGAAGCACCACTCCTGGTCTGCAGCAAGGCTGCCTCCCACAGGCCCTAAGGAAGCTCTCCTGCCTTCCTGGGCTCTGGAAAGGCTGGCAGTGCCAAGCAGTATGGAATTCATCGTGATTTTCTCCAAAAACTGCCTGCAGGGCTGCCAGTGGAGGTACTGGGGAGACAGCTCCATGAGCCTGCTTGGCCTCTAAATGAACAAGATGAATTTAAGCTCCAATTTAATTTATGTGATTATGAAAGATACTGAGACTGAGGAGTTTTTGTTTGTTTCTTTGTTTCTTTGGTTTTTGCTTAATTAAAGGACCTAATGAATTGGAGCAGAAGCCATAATGAGATGTAAAAATGATACTTATGTCTTGCACATTTATGGTATGACTGATTTCTGATCATGTTTTCTATTGAATATTTTCTTTGGGGCAGCACATAAATTGAGCAGTGCTGTTTCCAGTTGTGTGAGCTTTATGATTTGATACACACTTTTGATTATAATTTTTTTTTCTTTGATCATGCCAGCATAAGTCCATATGAACTTAACTCAAAACCACATTGGGGGCTGTGAACACAAAGAATATTGTCTCTGTTTTAATTTTGCATTTTAATTACTTCCCTGCCTTGAATTAATTCATTTAATTGATGAATTGGAAAGATAAAGGTTTTTTAAAGATAACTAAGCTTTGCAACCAACAGCTAATATTTATACTTTTGGAAAAGAAAAACCTAACAAAAACCCCCAAACATTACAGATTCCTTGAAATTATCACAGATTTTTCTTTTGATCACCTTCTTCTGCTGGACAACACAATATGGCAGATGTCTGATGTGTATAGCTGGTTAGCTGGGTTTTGTCCTCCTGTGCTCATGAGTAAAGTTAGGTTAGGTCTCAGATTATTTGTTTCCATGTATTTTGTGGAGATGGCAAAGAGAAGCTTATGTTTTTCTTGGAGCTTTAGGGACTGGAGGGTGTTTCATCCCCCTCTGTGACATTTCTGCCTCCTCTGACCTCCTGTTTCAGAGCTTTATTTGCTGGAGACCACAAAGGAAGAGCTTATTGCAGGAAGACCTTTCTCTTTGACTATCTCTAGAGAAGGAGAGGCATTCAGGAATGTGATGAATGTAGAGAGGCATTACCTGCTCTCCTGTTCAGGACCTGCCAGAAGAGGCTGGGCTTTGCTGCAGTTTGGGACATCCCTACCTGGTGCCAAAATGCACCGAACACTTGTGGCAGCGAGACACCACAGAGCACAGGACACACAGCTGTGCTCAGCTGCATTTCAACAGCAAATTGCCTCAGAGTGAGGGGTGGCCTTTTGTCACATTTATGATTTAACACTGTACTTTAATGGGTTTGGAGCCCGTGTGCTCCAAATGCAGAGGCTGACCACCTGCACCTCCTGTTTCCCTTTGCTACACCTTCAGCCCTTCCTTTCCAAGCAGGCTGTTGTTTTTATTAGGCTTCTGCTTGAGAAAGGAAACAGGATTATTGGATTGTGCCTTGCCTGTATAGAACTATTTTTCAGTTTTTGTTCCGTTATTACAACTGTTAACATTAATTGAAGTTTTAATAAAAGCCCAAGCAATTCACACAGCAGGTGCTTTCTGAGGCTAGGCACAGTCTGAGATCATCACAGGCAATTCTGCAGCTTTTTTATTTTTTCCCTGCTGCTCTGTTTTACTTTGTTTTCCACAGGTGCTCAAAGAGAAATAATTGTGTGTTTTCTTTCTCATTTACCTTGTTTGTGAAGGGACTGTACCCCCTTCTGATCATTCCAGCACTTCTGTGGTCAGTCCCTCCTCAGACCATTGTGGTGAGAGTAGTGTAATGTGCTTTTCTAACTGCTGGCTCACTGATTGCTCGTTGTTGTCTACTTTCTCTTTCCTGCTATTCATTCCACCCATAACTCCATTGATTTTTCCAGCTCCCCTTTATAAATCAGATGTTGACTGATGCAGACTTCTCAAACCCTTTTTTCTTCTATCCTGTGAGACTTTGAGCACTAATCACTGTAAGAGATTTTTCTTTTTAAGTGCTGCTTCCTACCAGAGTATCACACAATAGCCATTAGACAAAGTGTCATATTCCCTTTCCCCCCTTTTTGGGGGGAGGGAGAAATAGAAGTGAGGCATGGACAGGTATCTGGAATTGTCAGAAAACAGAGTGGTCCCTAGGGCTCAAGACCTTTGCCAGCATTTGGCCACAGGGGTTTGCATCCCTCTGAGCCCTACCTTTCTTTCTTTCTCTGCACAGAGGCTTCCTGAGGATCTCTGGAGGATCTGGATCTGTGTGAGCTTCCTGGCCCTGTATATTGCAGGAAACATCAGGGTGTCCCAGAGTCTGCATCCCCATCACCTACCAGATACCAGTCACTTTTTAGTTACCCCTGCATCAGTCTCAGAAAGCTCAGTGCCACTATTTCAGTGTCCTTAATTAAATTATTTATTTATGTATTTAGCTGTGCTACCTTGTCCCTGGGGATATCAGCAGACCCAAGGGATGTGCTTCAGCACTGAAGCTGCCAAATACTGAGGGATGGCAGGCACAGTCTTGTAACAGTCCTGATACTGACTGCATATGAAATAATAGGATTTAATGAAAATAATTATCCTCCTTTAATAGTATCTTCATACAGCAGTGAGACCTCGAGATGGGTTTCTCAAAGATGAGGGTGACTTTTAGGACTAAGATCTTCATTCATTAATTTTTCTAAAAGAAAAGCAAATGAAACAAACACTAATGAGACTTTATAAGTCCCACGTACCAAAGGTTTGGTCTGCACACAGATTTTCTCCTGGCACACAAGGTTTTCCTGGATGTGATTTTTTAATCTTCTACTCCAACTCAGTTATTCCTGGTGAAATATTATTTGAATGAAATTGCACTGGTATGATTCAATTTGCTTCTCATCTTGTAATTAGTCTACAATAGTCCTGTGATTGTATCAATACTCAGAGGTGTGAATAAAGCAATTTTTCTATGCACAGGCAGGCTCTAAAACATATATTTCCCCTAACATTTAATATCATTGAAGACCCTGTTAGTGCTTTGAGAATATTAAAGGAAGGTAGATTAATTATTTTGCCTTTAACATAGTCCAATTCTCTTTTCTTGTATACCATGAAAAAGGCCAGCTGATGTTAATAAAATCCTTCTATTTCAGCTTTTAAATTAATTTTTTTTTTCTTTTTCACTTCAAGTCCTGAATATGCAAAAAAATTTAGGTCCTCCAAAGCAAATTCCAGTTAATTCCACTCTAAAGAAACTGAGCTTCTTCAGTGCTATAAAATAAAAAAATACTATTGTAGTGGTAAAAGTGAGTGAAATAATCTGAATTTCACAAATATACCCTGAACTCTCTATTGTATGGTAAAAAAAGATGTTTTTTAGATCATGTGTTTACTTAGTGGGTGGTATGCAGACAGAAGGGCTCATGAGAAATGCATTTTCTGCCCATCAAGGTTATGCCTGAATGATGTTTTTTGCATTCAGGGAGTATTTGAAAGCTGAGGGTATCTGAATTGTGACCTTGGTGTAGCACTTGGACAGCAGCAGTTTTTTAACAGAACCGACTGTGGACTTGATTTATTCTTTTTTAAAAATAATTGAGACTCTTTTTGAAGAGTCTTTTTTCTTTCCACTTCTGTTGAATAAAACACTTTAAGAGGCCCGAGGTTCAGAGAAAGAGTGCACAGCCAAAAAGAGCTGCAGTGTAGTATAGCTTTTGTTTGTTTGTTTGTTTGTTCTTTGTTAAATTGCTTCACTTTTTCTTTTTCAAACCCAGTTTTTGGTCATGTGCCTAATCTGTGTGCTCATGCTGCACCCCTGCAGCAGCTCCTCTCCCACACATCTTTGCACTCCAGCTCCTCCATGCTCCACCTGGCAGTGTTCCCTGCAATAAAAATGGATAACTCACACAAAGGAGAAGGGAATCTTGTATTTCAGTGAAGGTGGGTTATTGAATATATCGTGATGTCGTGAACTTCCAGTCTCTGATGATGGATTTTTGGAGCATATGGGAAAGGCAGCACAGCAACATAGCTGCTACTCCTAATTATATAGTATAAATGTCAAGCTTGTTCAAAATTCAAGGATTACACACTGCCAGAAGAAACTCTCTCTCTTCTGTAGACTGAAGCTTTTTGGCAAGAGGGTCTGAAGGAAGAAGCACTAACTGTGATCTCATCAGCCTTTCTCCAACAGCAGGGAGATGGACAGAAAAAGGCATTTTTACAATGCCTCTGCCAAGGGACAAGATAATTTCTTGCTTTCAGCTCTGAAAAACTTCCAAGATACGCAATATTTCAACTATATTCAAATTTAAATATTAAGTTTAGAAAAGTTAAAAAATACTGATTGGATGTTTAAGCACTAAAAATGTTATAAAGCACATTCAGATTCACAGATGGGTGTAAACAGCTGACATTTTGGTTGCTGTAATGTAAAAAAAAAAGACAAATTATTCTCTGAGCATTTAGCAAATAGTTATAAATTACTGCTGGAAAGATCTAAAAAGTATTATTCTTTTAATTTTACCACAGTTCCTAATCAAACAACAATATATAATACATGTAGTAAAAAGCTACCCAAGGATTTTATTAGACATAAATTAATGTATTAGAAAGGAAATAGTCTCACCTGTACTGCCCAGGAAGGAATTAAAAGTGATGTCTGTGCCTGTTATTTGGTAAATGTTTGACAAAGCTGATCACCTGTTAAATGGGGCCTCAGAGAACTTCAGAACTACTTCTTGCAGAATAGATAATAAATGAAAAAACAGGTAAGTGTTTGTGTTGATTCATATTGATTCTGAACAGCTTCTAAGTTATACGTAATCAGCTGAGTAATTTCCAAAGTGACTGCTTTGTAGTGATAAATCATATGGATGCACTAAGAAACCATTTGGTTTTTTTTTAATACTTCAGATCATAGCATTATATTTTAAAAGATGCTTTCATGCACTTGTACATAAAAAATTACCTACAAAATCATTTTACAGAAAATCCTCCAGAATTTTAAGGGACTTAAGTAATATTTTTCATTATATGTAAATGGTTAAGGAAATTCCTACAGGACCTTTTAAATTTATTACCTAATATGGCTTGATTTAAAACCAGCAAAGCATATAAGTCAAATTTCTGAATTGGCCAAGTGGCAGAGAACACATATATGATGTATTTAGAATTGGCAAAGGCTCATCTTGATGAAGAGTGCTGTAAATTGCTTTTGATAAAAAAATTAGCAGAGGAAGTGAAAAATCATTACTAGCAGAACAAGAACAATAAAACATTAATGCTCTGTGTAAAGATTGATGGATAGTTGAGAAGTTGATTTGTAAAAGTCACTGGCACCACAGGGCATGAGTTTATTAAGAGTATGAAAGAGGCAGAGTAAAAAATGAGATCATACTTTAATTAACAGAAATGGAAAATAAACAGTTCAATACTTGTAGGGTTTTCAAATGAAATTTTAGTTTGAGGGTAATTGTGCGTGAAAAAATCCTGAGAATATGACCACCTTGAAAACCAACCTTCCCACCCTGATTTGTCTGAGGAGCTGAAGACACTTAATAATGGGTGGATAATTATGATAATTTAAATGTATATCTGCTGAGTTTGGCTGGGATAGAGTTAGTTTTGTTCCCAGTGGCCAGTATGGAGCTGTGTTCTGGATTTGTGCCGAGGACAGTGTTGGTAATGCAGGGATTTCCATTCCTCACAGAGCCAAGGCCTTTTCTGCTCCTCACCCATCAGCAGGGAGCTTGGGAGGGCTCAGGGAGCTGGGAGGGGACACAGCCAGGACAGCTGACCCCAGCTGAGCCAAGGGATATTCTGGGAGACATCATGCTGAGCATATAAAGCTGGGGGAAGAAGAAGGCAAAGGGGGGGTGTTGAGAGGGTGGCATTTTGTCTTCCCAAGTAACCCCTGTAGTGATGGAGTCCTGCTTTCCTGGAGATGGCTGAACAGCTGCCTGCACAGGGGGAAGTGCTTGAATTATTTCCTCATTTTGCTTTGCTTGCACATGGGGCTTTTGCTTTACCTATTAAACTGTCTTTATCCCTTTTACCTATTAAATTGTCTTTATCTCAACCTGTAGTTTCCTCACCTTTCCAATTCTCTTCCCCATTCCACCAGGAGGAAGTGAGCAAGGAACTGAGTGGTGCTTAATTGCTGACTGGTGTTAAACCATGACAATAAGGAAATGGATAGAAAATCAATGCATTTTCTTGCAACCATTTTTTCCCTATATGATTTGTCACTTTCATACCCTAATGTGTATTACATGTAGTATCTTACAGGAATACATAAGTTGTCAGATCCAGAGTTGGAGGAGCTATGACTCATGCAAAGATAGAGAGGAAATTTAGGGCCCCACATTTGGAAATTGTTGGTTGCTCTGGTCATGCCTTCACATCTATTTCTACTCAGGTACCCTGTAAATTGTGCTACCTCACTGAGGGTCCTGATCACCCCTGTGTTACACAAACTGGCAACAGCTTTATCTGCTCAGGAAAGATGTAGAAGGCCCAACCATTCCAGTGAAAAAAATTGGCTAAAAGTTAGTGATCAGTTGACTGGACCTTCATGGTCTCAGAAACAGCCATCTTATGTTTGACACTAATTGTATTTGACATCCAAGCTGAAAATTCAGAGTAGAAAGCCCAAGGATCTCAGAGGCATAAAATATCTTCTATTTTGAGAGATGAGTCACACAGATAAGAAAGTACAGAGATGCTGGAGACTACAAGTATTTCTGTGTACTGTTTCCACTGTTGATCTAGAATAGGAAACTTTCTTGATAAAAGTTCATGTACAAAATTATACCCTTGGAAGCTGCCAAACTGACAGTCTTCATACCACTGGCAGAGGTAACATGCATTTCTTATTCTATCTAGCCAATATGCCTATATTTAACTGTTCTAAAAGCACTGGAATATACTGTAAGGAAGAGATTTTATCCTCTTGTTCATTTACAGTTTACTGCAAGATCCTGAGCTTTTCTGGGAGCTGAAGGGAGTCTTTAGCTCCCACTAATCTTGCTCAAAATTTGGTGTAAATAGTTCACAAGAATGCCTGCCATTCTGTGGAGACAAACTGACTCCTTTGCTTCTCCTCATATTTAATGAAATAATTCAGGATTCTAAAAAAGCTTGAGGTGTCTATCAAACAGAGGCTTCCAGGTATCAAATTGTTTCATTAACTTCCCTCTCAGTAGGCTTATTTTGTGTTTGTAAGGTTGGATTTCATCAAGAAGTAGGGGTAAATCTAAAAAAGGCTTTCAGTGCCTGGTAGGAAAAGAATAAATCCCTTAGCCTTGGAAACAGATCAGATTCAGAAGCCAGTTCCCTCTTTGGCCTAAGAAGGAGAAGAAATTATCTCTCTTTTCTAAGAACACATGACAAGACTGTCTCTGCCTGTCATATATATGATAATTATATTTAACTAATTCAGTTCATACTTCAATATAGTTTACAGTTCTTATTATTTGGGGATGGATGATGGGGGGGGGCTGGGATGTATGTGTTTATACTAAGGGGTATTCATTATTGCAGTTTGTCTCCCAAAGGTCTTTATGTTCAGTGTGCAACAAGCTTTTACAGCATGTGGATTACAGGCTTCTCTTTCCAAAAAGCTAAGTATTTGAAAAATATAAGAGTATGATAAATGTCTTTCATGTTTATCATACAGTAAACCAAACAAAATGAGACTTGGGAGAGACAGATGCAGTGTTTTCCTAGAGAAAGAGTGCTCTTATGGACTCTAAATGGTAAAAATATAAGAAAAAATTTGTGGTGCTAGCTCTATAAATTAGCTTTCTCTGTGTGTTGTAAGTGAAACTTTGGTATAGTAGTGAAAACAATAACCACATGGGTATAAAGTTTTCAAACTCTTTAATCAGTAGGGAATATATAGAAAAAGTTAATCTGGGTCAGTACAGTGCTTTTGTGTAGTAAAAATGTTTATACACAACTCTTTTTTTGCTTGTAACAGTGGTTCTAAGACAGAGACAGTAGCATTGCTGCTGTAAAAGTGATTATCTGAAGATCCAGGGCAGACACAGCTTGTAGGGAAGTGCTCTTGGACCTCTCTTCTTGGACCTGTACATCAGATGGACAGGTAACAAAAATGCACAAGGGCCCTGACTCTTCTGATTATACACTGGTATTGTGCCAGATTAAATGAAATAATGTGAATTCCATATGGGATTAATATTTTTTTCTTCACAGGCTTTTCTTCACAGGCTCACCAGATTTCCAGCTGCATCACAATGAGGACTCATGGAACCTGCTTGATGGTTCCTTGTCCTTCAGCTCCCACCATGCTGGGGCTCACAATTTTTACTGGGCATTTTGCTTCCAATTTACAAAATCAGTCAACAGAAGAGTTTAAATGCTCTTCTCATGGAAGGAGCCAAGTAAAACTGTTTTCTCTACTTGTAAGAAATCCCACATCTTTAATGCTTTGCTCGTCCTTCACTGCTTATCACTTAGAATCATGGAATCATTTAGGTTTGAAAAGATTGAGTCCAACAATCAACCCAAAACTGCCAACTTTACCACTAAAGGATGTCTCTAAGTGCCACATCTACCTAACTTTTAAATACCCCCACAGATGCTGACTCAACCACTTCCCTGGGCAGTTGCCAATCCTTACAGAGAAGAAATCTCTCACAATATCCAACCTAAACCTTCCCTGGCACAACTTGATGTCATATCCCCATGTCCTATTGCTCGTTGCTTGTGCCTTTGTATCGCACTCATTGCAATCAGAGATCTGACTAAATATTTATGTCTCTTTTATTCAGTCAGGAGGGGTAGTTAAGAAAGAAGAAGAGAATATAGTAAAGCATCTGTTCTTTTAAGCAAATGGTGCTACGTTGGTGTTACTGACAGCTGTAGGTGTTTGTTTTCTTGCAGGACTGGTGGATATCATTGCAAAAAGAGATGACAAAGGGTCCATCTCTGCTGTCATATAACACAGCTTCCTGACCTGCTTGCTGGTTCTCTGATTGCTTGTGGATATGTTAATTCAGTCCCCAGCTCTCTTCTGGAGGGAGCTAATTAGTTTCCTTGGGCTCTGTCTGCATTTGTAATTCAGCACACACGAGTGAACAGTCGGCCAAGCCAGCTGGCGCTGAGGATCCCCCTCTCTCTGTCATCTGTGTGATGTCACCGCTGTGAAGGATGCCACGGGCTGCTGCCCTCCTGTCATCAGCTAGCTGGGGTTTCCTCTGGCAGGAGAGCTTGCCCCTCTGTTCTCTTGCACGGGTTCTGCTGTGCTGTGCTCTGCTCTGATGTGCCATGAGGAGCAATGGAATGTCAGCACGGCCCCCTGTGGCTCCCAATAGGATTTTCTGGTCACACACAGGCTTAGAGCATGGACATCAGGTAGGAGCTGTGCCTGGCACACCTGGGAATTTGTGTGCACCACTAATCAAATAGAATGGGGACAGAAGGAATGGAGAGAAGGACCCTATATAAAAATTTATATATATATATGTTTAGTCTGAGGACAGGAAATCACTACCTTGAGTTGAGACTTTCAAGAGTATGTAGGATTTATCTGTATTGCTCTAATAAAAGAGGTGCTCTCTTCCTATAAACTTCTCATTGAAAGGAAGAACTTCTTTTATGGGATACTGTAACACTCATACATCATAGGCGAGTCTGAAGGTTGATTTTTAAAATCCTCTCCTCAAGGTCGGTCCCTGGGTTTTTCTGATATCTCTCTGTTTTTCCAGCCAGTCTTTTGCAAGTTTGGCAGTCTTATCTGTGGAGTAATCTTATTTCCTCTCAGCTGGTTTTGGTCTCTTAGGAGGGAACTCTTTGCCCATTCAGGAAGGACAGTGTGTCTTTAAAGAGCAGTATAGGAAATCCCCTGCAGCATGTCCTATGGCAAGATAAAGCTCCTTGGTCATAGCTCTTGCTGAAGGAGCAGCTTCTGTGTGCTTGGAATCCAGAGCAGTAGCTCCCACCACCTACAAATATGGTCCCCAAACTGAGACAATTTGTAGTCTATGATTCTGTGACTGGAAGGAGTGTGGTAAACAACACCAGTGTGGTAAAAGTATTAATATTTAAGATTGAGAGGTCTGGCTAAGAAGCAACTTTGACTTAAAAAACATTAATTTCAACTAAAAGCTAGCAATCTGTGATTGTTTGCAGCTCCTTGCTTCTGAGCTAAGCTCACACTGGATGTGCCACTCCTAGAGACTCCACCAAGAGACATCTCTCCATATGCTCATGCTGTTTACTGTTTGTCCTCAGAAACATGACAGTTAGCAAATGAATTACAGAGTTCATCCTTCCCAGGAGTGGAGACCTGGCTTCCCTAACATTGAAGTAATTGCTTTTTCTCACCTTTTTTTTTTTTTAAGAGTACGGTGGTGCATCCCCCTCCCCACCCCCCACCAGGCCACATTATATCTGAGAATTCTTTAAACCACCTTAAAACAGCCTCTTGTGACCAACAGTACATGGGCTGGGTCTCTATAAACACTTGGGAGAGAAGTGGGGAGCAGGGAAATATGGCGTCCCAGAGCTCGTAGTTAATCAAGCTTCTGTCAGACCTGCCCTAAGTTGTACCTGCACATTACACTTTTGGAGTCCCCAGATTCTCCAGTGGAAGTTAAATGTCACCTTCTGAGGCAGCAGAACTTGAGCTGATTGAGACACAGGGTCGAGGCTGTGCACACATTTAAGCAGCACATGCTGGTAAGTGCTGCAAACACACAGCTCTTTCAGGCAGAAGCATTTGCAGAAATGATGTGGTCAGATACTCACAACCTTAATTTAATTTCTTTCCAGACATAAGCAGGAAGGAAAAGGCTGGGAGGATCTCAGGGAAGGCACTTGTAGAGCAGATAGAGGTTCTTTCAGGACCATGCTATTTTTCAAGGAGACACTTGGATGCTGCACAAGCCCAGCATACCTGCTGTGCCCTGAACATTGGCAATAATGAATGTCTTGCTATGAAAGCCAAAGAAAGCAGTGTCAGGTAGGATAACAGTGCAAAATGTGAGCCCATCTGTCTGTGTGATTAATGGAATGACTCCCTTCCAGAGAATGAGTGGAGGCAAGGAGACATTTCCAGAGTTGTGCTCAGTTTAGCATTGCACAGAGGAGCAGAAAGGCTAAGAATTCCTGTAGCTGTCGATGTTACCTGGGAAATACCAGTGGAAAGTGCTGGGTGATTGAACAGGAGATCTGATCCCTGTATCTTTTTCCATGAGCTGAACTAAAAGGCAAAGGATTCACCAAGTCCAGCCATGTAAAAGTCTTTGAAGAGGAATGGCAGAGAAAAATGTTTGCAGCAAGCAATATGATAAAATTTTCTGTAGAAAGTATGAGTCACACAGTTATCAGTTAACCAGTTTAATTACAGAGAGTAAAATAAAACCATGATTTGCCTGGTCATCCATGAGGAGGCAGATGAGTAATTTTTGCAACTGGCTTATGTCTCAAATTATTTTATAAATGAATTGTACTCTGAAGCCAGAAGACTCAGACCCACAAACCTGCCATGACTGTTCAATAATGGGTTACCCTAAAAACTGCGCCCAATTAACAGGAAAACTCTCAATTATTTTAATAACTGAGATAATTTTTCAGTGATACTTAGATACTTTCCCGAAAGACCTCAATGGGAATAAAGCACCTAGTTTTTTTCTGGCCCTTTTAAAAAACGGTTTTATTTTTGTTTATTGTGATAGAGACCACCAGCAAGATGAAATCAGTGAGTTTGTCCAGTGACAATATTGATAGACCTTCTATCTGAAGCTCTCTTTTAGCATGTAGCACACATACTCTAGGGACAAAACACATCCCAGTGCCCTCAAGGCTGAGTCCTAAGCTCTCTTGCTTTACCTTGCTGAACACAAAACACATTATCAAAAACAAAGCTCTCCAACAACCAAATCTCTGATCCTGAGTCACAGGTGAAATTCTGAATTTATTAGCATGTTTCTCTGGCACATGTTGTTGAACAGCTATTTCTATGGCTTTAAGGAGACTCTTTAGTCTTCAACTATTTTAAGACAGTCTATCTTTTCTTAAAATAAGATACATTTGGCTTCATTTTGGTATCATGTTGTCATCTGTCTCTGAAAGTTCCCTAGAAGCCTGTACAGGAAATGTGTTCTCCGTGGTGCTGTTAATTTGGGAACATGCTGGAGCTGGTTCCCAGAACAGCACTGCCACTCACCTGCTGGGATGGCACTGGGGCCGCCCACGCTGCTGGCTGGGGCTTGGGAACTTGCATCTCTCTGAAACATCTAGCTGCACTTTTCCAGTTCCTGGAGAGGGAACATCTATTCATAGTCATGGCAGTGTGACATTCTCCCATATTTACCAGTAATCATTGCTCTCTTCCATGTCAGGCTGTCAGCCCTGTAGGAACCAATGGCAAAGCCTCTGTTTATGCAGATGTAATCGTCTGCAGTGTGTTTTTTGTCCCTCTTTCCTCACCACTTTTACTTTTTTTAATTCCCTCCTTCACACCTTATTTTTGGTCTGTGCTTTTGTTTTCTGCCCAACCTTGGATATCATGAACTGTTTCCAGTGAAAATGTTTCTGGTCTCCTCTCACAAACAAGTGACAAGCATGAGGACGGGACTCTTGGGTGAACTTCATTGTCTTCAGCAGTCCCTGAAAGCCACACTTGCCTCCAGTGACCTCAGTGATCTCTTCTGCCTGACACTGAAGAGTGTGTGTGTTATGAAGAAGCAGTCTGCTGAGAGAACACAGAGTTACTCTATTGAATTGGGAAGAGGCAGGGTGTGGATGGCAGAAATGGGAGAGTTTTACCTAAATTTAGAGGTGTTTTTGATTTCTTCCCTTGTTACAAATTTCTTATTTTCTTCCTGTCAGAGACAGCAGTGATTTCCTGCCTGAAAACAAAAGCTAATTTTTGAAAGAGGGGAGTAAAGTTGGCTTGGAAAGCCTAACTCATGAATGGCAGAAAATTGTTTTAAGATCAGGACAACAGTGCTAGGTATCTGTTGTTTCTCTGATAGTTCATCATGACAGTACAGGAACATTTTGAAGCATGTCTAGTCACTATTAAGCTGTCTTTTTTCTCTGGGGTAAGAAAGATATAGTTAATTTTCTTTTTTCTTTTTTTTTTTTTTGAAGGAGAGAGGAAAAAAAAGTCCCTCTAGAAATCCTACAGAAGGTGTATGTCATTTAAATGTCTTTTAAGCTTTGGTTTGAAAACTTCTGGAGCTCTACACAGTAATTACTTCCACTGGGGAAGTGCACACATTCTGCTACTCATGCTAATTACTGATAAGGAAAAGGTTGGAGGGCTCAAGGATGAAATGTTTCAGGCACTTGTCTGTCTTTTACTAAGCCAATTCCTGCAAAGCTGGCAGCAGCTAGAAAGAGTGCCTTCTGTAATCATCCCTCCTCAGTGCAATTTTAAAATTTCTTCTCTTCTTTCCATCAGAAAAAGCCAAGGTAGCAGCTCATTTCGTGTCAAAATGGGCTTCACATGCTTTGTGTACTGAGCAGCAGGCAGCAGTTCAGCAAGAGGCCATGCAGATGAGTGGAACAAGGGAAAATCACCTCATTTCTTCATCTTTGCTGCTCAGTATGAGGGAATAAATGCTGTTATAAACATGGGGAAAGGGAAGGAGCAACAGCTCAGCTAAATCATGGGCTTGAACCCTAGAACTCAGTTTGTCATTTTAATTCTGGTAGGTAGGATTGCCAGCTCCTCTTCAGGCATGTAATACTTGGCAGCCAGACAGGGAGGAAGGGAGGAGTAAATTCCAGCATATTTCCTGCTTCCTAGATGTCTCTGGCTATTGTGATAACTCTGTAAATTTTGTAAATGGGGTGGATTAAACCTTAGTAAAAAACCTTAGATGAGTAAAAATGAAGCTCAAGTTTAATTTTTTCAAAATAGGATTTTCAAATCAGTTCTGTCACTAGGATTTTTAGTATCTGAAAGTAGCAATATTGTCTCTTAAGGGTCAAGCTCAAATTTTTGCAGAAGGTAACTGGTTGCATCTGAAATTATAGCCACGGTATCAGATAAAACAAAATCTTGTAAATGTGTCCTTTGTTTAGGAAATGTATTCTGATAAAACTTCCTGCTGTTGAAATTAGTTCAATCTCCCTAAATTTACCTGAGATTACTTTAGGTTTAATTAACAAAAAGCTGGGCCAAATAGTCAGGCTGAAATTACACAATTTATATCTTGCTGTATGATCAATTTACATGCCTAAAAATATTTTAGAATCTAGGCATCCTTAATATTTGCAGAGCAGCAACCAAATGTGGAGAGTCTTGTGTAGATTTTACAAGGTTTTAGAATTCATTTAAAAAGAAGGCTAAATGTCCCTCTGGGAATGAAACAGTAATTTAAGTCCTCTTCAGCTGCAGTACCAGAAGTACCAAACATTTACAGAGATTTTATTAGAATTCAGCATTAACACTGGTGGTGCTTTGGACACTTTGAGGTAATTTTAATTTCTGATTCTTCATTTTTGCTCAGAAATGCTGGGTAGAAATAGCTCTCTTCTTGTCTGTTATGACTTCTTCAGTAACTGTATCAGGGGATGAGTAGGTCAAACCTTTCCAACTTGAAGTCTCATTTGAAGAATGACAAAAAGAATAAGCACCTGATACAGAGAGACTGCTTTATTTATCACAGACATTCAGATTTTGACAGCTGTATTTAAGATCAACGTTCATGTGGACATTTAGCCCAAGTTTAATTAAATTTTTTCTCCCAAATCTGACTGACAAGTTTATAAAATCTAAAAATGAAATTTTAAGTTTAAAAAAAGCATAAGACATAGTAGGGATCTTTGAGAGGTGCTTTTCCTCTATATGAAGACTCACAAATTCTGAACCAGAATCTCGTCCATCTTTGTGAAAAAAAGTGTTCAGATGTTGCATTTTAATAAAAAAAATACCTGTACTGGCTGGGGTGAGGAGCTGAGCAGTGCATTGCCTCCCTCCCTCCTCAGATGTGGTACATACAGCTGGAAGCAAGAATTTACCTGCAGCCTTGTGAGACCCTCAAGGACTGAAAGGAATTCCTTCAGTATTTTGTTTGTGCAGCTCTGTGCAGTCTGTTCTTTCCTTTCTAATGTGCTGGGGATTCATTTTCATCTTGTGATCTACAACAGCCTCCAAGTGTTCTCCAGTGGAACATTTGCAGAGCAAGTTGTTGCCCATGTTTTCATGAAGTGGAATTTTTTGTGCTTCAGTGTGTTCCCTGCTGTCCAGTTGTCCCCACTGAATTTCACTCTTCTGTTTAGAGCTTTCTACAAACTAAGAAAGTATTGAACTCTAAGCCTGATTTCTAGGATACTGGAATTCGACCTGGTTTGGGGGTGTTTTTTAGCTTTTCTTAAAGGAGGGAGGCAAGGGGGGAGAAGTACTCTTGCCCTTGTCATTGTTGGGAAAAAATGAATTTTTTTTATTTTACTTCAGAGCAAGGCCTGAGAATTCAGGATAATAAAATGAAACTAAGAAATCGGCATAAAACGCAAGATGGTGTTTGACCTGCTGTTTCTGAGTGTACAGAAGCTGTAACACTGAAATGTACTGTGAAACCCAAACATATCATGCTAGGTCAGATGTGCAAAGAAAGGCCAGACCATGGAGAGCCACATAACAGATATATGTATGACAGATATATGTACTGGTATATGTATAACACATAACAGATGATATGTATAGAATGATTAAAAGAAGGTAATGTGGTATTGATCTTTAAAAGCATTGTCCAATAAAACTAACTTAATCTCTCCTAAAGTAAAGGAATAAATATTAAGGAGAGTAAAAACCTGGTGTATAATGGTAACAGACCAAGACGCAATAAGCGTCATGAGCTGATGATGGAGGAAAAATCATGTCAGGTAAACTTGATTAATATTTTGCAGATTGAATTACAGATGGTTGCAGTGGAACAGATGTAATTTGTATGGCTGTCAGATCCTGCTCCTATTTTTACAGATGAAAATTGTGACTGACTGTAGACATCCATCGAGGAGATTTTGCTGACTGAACTTAGAGAACAGGGAATAACACATCCCTCGTGTTCCCTGAACCAATCTTTTCTTTGTAAATATGCATTCAAACACTGCTATGCATATTTGCACAGTGAGGTGAATTTATACACCAGAGAAAGTGGATAAATGTATAGATCTGTGGCTCTGGGGGGAGTAGGAAATGAGCTATGCATAATATTGCAAGCTTGTTTTGAATTGAAAAAAAGATGGTCTAAATGGGAACTTCCAAAAAGAGGGTGTTTTTCCTGAGAGGACACAGTGCACTTGAGGAGCCTGTACCACATGTTTTATGGTCTGGAATGTGGTGTGAGGAGAATGTAATCCATGGTGGGGTAATGCCAGAGGATTGCAAAGGCTGGAGGGAGACAAAACTTCATTCATCCAGCAGGAAGTGGTCCTTAGGAATGATCTTCCTCAAAGAACTCCCTAATTTTGAAGTGCAATAGCAGGAACGCCTCAGGACAGAGCTATGGGATGAGACTGGAAACTGCTCTCAATGTCACTTCCAGCACTTGCCTGTTCAGCAGCAGGGACACATCCTGAATCATGGAGTAATCCAAGACAATTTACTGAATGAACTTGTGCCATGCACACAGTTCTGAAGTGTGAGTAGTTTCCTCTTTGTAGTGGGAATTAAGATCCCCAGACAACGTCTAAACTGCTGATTAAGAATGTACTCAGATTATGAAGAATAATGTCCCAAGTGTGACAGGACAGTAATATTGCAGAAACTGATCTGATTAAAGTAGAAGTACAGGTACAAAAAGAAAATTCCTTTATCTAAAAGTGCTTTTTTTAATGCTAAGAAAAACCAGGATTATTTTAAACATGGTTTGGATAATGCTGGATTTCAATTGCAGATTCCAGTGGAATATGGGAGAGCCATCAGTGTATAAACACAGGCCTTGAAGTATCATTTTGGCTTGCTGACTTCTCAGGTTGCTGCTGCCAACCCTGGCAAAGGATTCTCTCTACAAAATGGAAACAGAAATGCTGATAAGCTTCAAAGTTTTGATGTTACTACAAAGGGATTGAATAATTGGAATTTAATAGAGTCTACAGGATAGGGGTAGTTTTAAGTATACTCAATGTGCAGTGTGACAAATATTGAGGAAAATGTATTAGGATAGCAAAGAACACAGTTGTTGCCACATAGCTGGAAGGAGTTGCTTGATTGCTGTATTTTAGCAATCAAGTCAAGTTTACTGCTTGCCCTGAGAATATTGCTAATTTGATGTTTACACATCAAGGGGTAATATTTTGTACAAATGCAATTAAGTGGCAGGATTATTTTTCTTAGTCATCTCTGTTCTACTCTAGATGTCTTTTTCTCAGTCAGGCACCTGAATTTTCACATCACGGTGATTAGAAAAGCCAAGTTTTAACACAATAACTCTTCAGCTCAGAGGACCTTGCAGCCTTTGTTTCTCACTGCTGGATACTTAGGATAAGTACTGAGCATACAGACCTGCAGAAGTGCTGCTAGGAGGAGAAACAAACACATGCTGGGGGTGAAGGAAATGGAGGGCTAATGAGGCTTTTGTCAGATGCCTTTCCCTGCTTGCTGTGCAGCTCCCTTTTTCTAGCTTCTTGTTTAGCCTACAAGCCTCAGGGAAACAGATTGTGACAATCCAAGTTTTTACAGTGCCTTGCTGATCATGGGAGCCTTACATTACAGAGTATTTGCTTTACTGATGACTCAAGTATAGTGGGATTTTGCTCCTGTGCAGCTTTTCCCTCCTGGTCTCCAGCACCAGCATAAGCCTAAGGAGAGAGAGGGTTAGGTTTTACTTAGAGAACAGTGAATCCTAAAGAAAAACTCCTCTGAGGAGGCAGCAGTAGCACTGCCATAAGAGACCCCTATGTCTTATCCATGTGCCACGTGGCAGTGAATGTGGTAAAAAAACCTTACACAGAGCATTTTATTTTCACTCCTGCTTAGGAAAAGCACTCAACTCAGCTGGAACAAAGACAAGGAGAATGGGCCATTCTCCACTGCCCGGGCTGAGAAGCAGTGACAGATGAAGGGGACAGTGAGAATAAATATCCATTCCTCACTCAACTCTGGCAGTGGAGTTGTTTTCAAGCCCTGTCTGTGCTGGCAGGACTGATCAGTGGGTATAGGAAGTTTTGCATTCATTCTGCTTTTGTTCTTCTCTAGCTCAGCTCATCCTTTTTTTCATCCCATTTGAAGGGCACCCCTAGCAAAGGTTTTGCTGCCTATTGCTGTAATCCCAAGACAGTTTGGTTTAAGTCTCCTTAAATCTTGCCATCTGCCTTTCACCCAAGAGAGTAACAGTTCAAGTGTTTTTCAGTGCTAAAAATAGGCAGAGTAGAATGGTAGAGTTCATGTGGAGCCTGTTTCTAAGTGTCTTCTTCAAGCTGATGTGGCTGCTGAGAGCCTGACTCACTGCTCTTCCTGGATACATTTCTCCACCATTGTTATGTCTTTGATGAATGAGCTCTTAAAAATGTCCTTTAAAATGAACAATACAGTTTTGTCATTGTTTTGCCAGTCAGAAGATAAGAAGGTGAGATGCTGTATCACAGGGAACATTTCTTTCCATCACTTTTATTGTAAGAAACTGCCTCTGTGAGCATAGCTTTGAGTAATAGCCCTTACAGGAAATAAAGGACACCTGTTCAGGCCTTGCACAAAGTGACATTAATATCAACTTAATGGACAAAACTTCCAACGGGAGACTATTAAGCTTTCCTGAATAAATTAATGTTATGCAGTTTTAATGGAGATCTGAAATAGATGAGAATTAAAGAGAATATGGAAACTAGGTGTTCTGTGGAGTTTTACTTGAGTTGATATAAAATCCTCTCCTTCAGATGATCACATAGAGTGTAGTGTTCAAGCTGTCTTTAGTGTTTTATGTCAACTTCACTGTACTGAAGAAGGAGAGCTTTAAAATTATTACCTTAAGGATGAACAGAAGTGTCTACCATCATTTCTGTGAGACCATAAAGACCATGGCTGAGAAGACTTAGCTGGGACCAAGTGGTTTTAGGACTTTTTCTCTATTAGCTCCATCCCATTACAAATTAACCTTGGATTGCACCTGTGCTTTCTGGTTGTGATCCCTAATGGGTCTGCATTTGGGTTGGGATTGGATGCAGGTGCTTAATTCCTGTCCCTGATTTGTGCCTGGTAAAATCAAGACTGCACCTGGAGGGCAGGGAAATGTACACAGGATCTGGCTGTTCCACTTCTCTGTTTGCTCAGGTAGGCGTCACTTGTTTTTTTACTTCTTTCCTTTGAAGCAATGCTTGTTCATTTAGGTTCTCCTTTTTTTTTCTGCTATATCACACCAAAGCTTCAATTTGTTGTTGCAGCTTTATTATACTGGTGAGTACTTTAAATCTTTTAGTGACTGTCTAGTGTTTGTCATACCTTTGGAATTTCTTAGGAAATGAATCTCAATAGATTTGGAAAAGTTCTACAAAATCTGGTTTTGTGTCTCTTTGGGTTGACACTGTGTAATCTTCATGTACACTTTTTGTGGACTACCTAATGTATTACACACTATGTAATTTAAGGAAGTAATTATTTTAGCTTTGTGTGCATATGTAAGTGCATTATTGTTTCTTGTAAGGAATTCTATAGAAAACATAAGTATTTTCTTTAGGGTTATTTTGTTGTTTTGATTTTCTTTTTAGTTTAGGAAAACTGGTTCTCACAAAGGAAAAGAAAAGTTACGTGGCTCTGAATAAAAGATCTCTGTTTAGGTGGTTTATGTGGTATTATTACTGTAGCTAATCATGTCCCTGGGCTTTCAGTTTCAAAAATGAACACTTATGTCCCTTTAAGTAGTTGCCATGGAAATCCTCACAGCATGAACCTCTCCAGTGAACACCTTATGGCAGATAAATTATGTCTTTTGTTTCCGTAAACACATCAGAAACTGGAGTGAAAGGGGTTTGTGTGTCTTCAAAGCACAGCACAAGAACTGATACTTGTTTGTTCTAGCATATGTTTCCTAACCTCACTTCAAATCAGATAAATCAATGTCAGATTCTGATAGTGTTTTCTGTTATTTGAGAAAGCAATACAGTGAACTGAAGAAATCTCTTTTCAGCTCCTAGTCTCCCTAAAGATTTTCAGATTTTTTTTATTTGTAATACAAAGACTTTTGTATATAAGGCTTTTAGGAATACAAATATAGGAGATATTCCTGGAATTCTAATGCTTTCCTTTCCTCTGTAGTCATCTTTGAGCAGGTGTGATCTTTGTGAGAACAGGGTAGAAAATATGAACAAATAACTTTTGTGGTTTGTGTTTTTTGGCTTTTTGATGATTATCAAGCTAATTTTTAGTTGAATTTCAAAACAGTGGAATGAATAAGAATTTTGTTCGTGGAATTTTTTTGAGATGCTCTCATTGTTTTCCACTGCTGTCTTCTCCGTGTAAATGTTGAACATCAACATTGGAAAGCTGTTCCCTATATTAGAATGTGGCCAATAATTTCTGGGTTTTAACATTTCTGTACAGACTAACTCTGCTGTAATAAGGATGTTTAAAGCCCTGCAAAATTTTGTTCTATGATCTTGAATAAGACCCATGATTAGAGTGAAGTTATGACCTGCAGGTTAGCAGTGTCATACTGGCGTGAACTGTGTGTTCAGCAGCCTTCATGTGCTGATACAGCCCCACCCTCGTGTCACTCTTTAGCCATAATTCCTGTGGACACAGAGAGCCAAAGTGTCTTCTGTTGCTGTGAGATCGGGGTAATTCCACCAGCTACATATTTACCCAAGTACTCCTGAGAATAAAATTTGCCCCAGTATAGACATATAAGGAAATAAATAAAATGGGTTCACTGTAAAATGTTAAGATATAAAAATGGAAAATAAAATTTTAATGACAAAATGCACAGGCTGTGTAGTATAATTAGTAACACAGGTTTTAAAAAATGTTTTCTACTGTTTCTACTGCTTTTCTGCCTTGTTTTTAAGCAAGATGGATATTAGTACCTTTCACAGATAGTGTTTTTATTAGTCCTGCAGGACAAGGAACTTGTAGGCAACTGTTCATGTGTTCAAACACAAGCTGTATTTATCTCTGTCCAGTTCCCATCACACTGAGGTTGATGCCCTGGAAGTAGCATCTGTGCCTAGTTTGGTGCCAGCTGCAGCAAAAGCCCATCTCAGAGATGGGTGGACACGGCACGCGTGGTGGGTTAAAGCACACAGCTGAGCAAGAACCAAAAAGAAGTTTGCTTTGCCACAGAACAGCTCCCCCCCAGTAGATAAAAGGAGTACTTCATTCTCCTGAGCTTTCAGTCTGTCTCTCCATTCACTATGTTCCCTTTTAAAACTGAGTCTGTTTAGCTTCCCCTGCCAGACACTCTGGCACAGTTCCTCAGGCACTTAAATATCATTGCGGATTTGGGCTTCTGAGCCTACAGCTTATTTCCCTCTGAGGGGGAGGAAGCTTTGCAAGTAGAGTTAATTTTGCTAGAGAGGAAATAAATGCCATAAACCCTTTCTATTAGATTAAAACTGATAATAATGAACAGCCTTTGTCCCTCCATGAAGGATGTCTGTGAGCTGCACAGCCCCACTGCCTGGGATGCTGTGAAAATCCTGGCTTATGTGGAGCATTTAGTGAGATTGGCTTCCAGTGAAGCCCAGGATAGCACTTCCCTCTTGTCTGATCTGCTTTTTCTGTCCTCCAGCAATACGTATGGAGTGGATCCAACCCACAGAGAGCACAGATGTAGCTGCTTCATAAAAGCTTCTGAAACATCCTGTGTCTGACATAAACAAAAATGACCTTTAGTATCACTCGCTCTGACTGCCAGTAATGGGCTAGTTGTGGTACAAACCTCCAAGCACACGCGCTATGCTTGGCACAAACTTCACCAGCATGGGCAAGTTACAGCTAATTAGGACATAGAAATACTCAGAAGACAGATATATAAATATGTGTGTTTGTGTATAATGTGTGCGTATATGCAGTATATAAATTACGTGATTATGCAATGGCATTTAGGGCAATGCAGTACACAGCAAGGTAACATTTGCATTATTGTGGTGTAGCTGCCTGATTCTGTGAGCACACTGGCATAAATCAGGGCAGCTGCATCTATAATGGCAAAGATGGAAGTAGTGACAAATTGCTTTCAGTGAAGAACTGGGTGTAAATTGCCTCTTTTATATAAAAAATTGGAAGAAATGGCTTTAGACAGCTGAACATTGTCATCCATATTGGAAACAAAAGCAAGAGTTGGTTCATTTTCATTTTAAACCCAAATTCTGATGGCATATGGCAATCTCATTCCAGTGCTCAGATTAATTTTTCTATCTTGGTTTAAAAGTGAGCTAAACAAGTATATTTTGGTAGATAAACAATTAAACAAAGTCTCATTGTTTTTTGTGTAGGTTTTACTTTGTTTCATTCAGTATTTGCCGTTTTCCTCTTGGAGAGAATAATGAGCCCTTGTCTGATGAGTGGATCTTCCCATTGAATGTTGGTTTGCCACTCAATAATAAAGCACACAAGGTCTGAATCACGTGGCTCGTTAGTCACCAGTATCAGGAAAAAATTAGGGACTGTTAACATTTTTCTCAGGTTGTCATAAATAAAGCTGGTCTATTTGTGTTTCAACAATTTGGTGATGATTTTTTTCTCTCTAGTCAAAATGTGGTGTGTACATCCTTTTTGTAATGTATGCCAAGATGCTGTAGACAGCTCAGGTCACAATTGTGTTCAGACAAATAATTGCCACTGGAACAACAGCGTTGTAATGATATGTTCTTTCTGTCAGTGCTTATGTTTTATAGAGTAGTATAATCTGTAACTGCATTTGGGGAGGAGGAATTATCTTCTGGCTCACTAGCAATGCTGTGGTGCCTCCTGCATGGCTCAGCTGAGCTGCATCAAGTGGGGATGGAAATGCCTCTAACAGCAGACCCTGTGACTGGGGTGTTCCTGCAGGACAGCCAAGACTTGGGTTTGAATTCCTTTTCCTGTGCAGAGGTGGGAGCTGTTCCTGGGGCTTCTGCTGCTTGTGGAAATGTGCTTTTGGGTCAGCAAGGTTATACATCTCCAGCAGTGATTTCCATGAAGAAGATGATCTCTGCTTGGCTCTTGGAAAAAGATTCCTCTGGCTCCTCAGTGAGCCCCTGAGAGCAGAGTGCGTGTCAGAGTGGCGTATAAATAACCCCCCAGGAATTTCCTTGTGGTTCAGCTGTGGACAGCTGATTGTCTGTGCAGTTCTCTGCTCAGCCCAGCAGTTAATGTGGAGCCTATTTGAAGGTGCCCAAGTCTCCCTTCTGCATGGAATCCAGATGCTGCCCTGGGGTCTCCTTGCAGGAACAGACAGTTAACAAAAACATAGGTAAGGTGCAATGGCTGCATTTTCCTATCAAACCCCTGTGGTATTTGGGAATTGCATACTGAAGCTTTCAAGCTTCAGCTCAACAAATTGGCATGTGTTGAGTTGCTTTACACAATTGTCAAATTTATTTTCAAATTATAAAGTCTATGGCTTGAATGTATGCAACTTATTGTCTAGAAAAGTTTGTCTGTGCTGACAGTTTGGAAAGTAGAAGCTTTACAAACTCCATCATCTGTGTGCTTTGGTTTTGCATTCTAAGCAAGCTAGGTTTTTCTTTTTTTCTGCAAGAGGAAAACCATTAAAACGTGGTAAAATGGTAATTTTTCTGTAGTTGTACAGCACTTCAGAAATCCTATTTTTCTGTGACATACTAAAGATGTATCCAAATTCCTCACTGAATCTTCAAATGTACTTATGCTTAGTTTACTTTGTAACGGTCATGACATCTTTCTCTGGGGCTTATGAGATTGTATAATGAAGTGTTTTTAGAACCCAAATAGTTTTGCTTCAATTTCAGTGTAATTTATCTCCAAAACCATGGACAGAATTTTTTATTTAGCGCTGTAATGTACATGTGCCTATTTAGTAACTCTAAAAATACAAAGCAGTGTTCAAATCTTTCAGTATGTGGTTCTCATGCAATTTCTACTGAATTACCAGGCCAAAGATCTTGGACATAGATTTAACCTAGAGCAACAACAATTTAGAAAGAATTGTTTATAATCTGCAGACTTCAAAAAGGAGAGATGATGTTCCTAATGCTATCACAATTTAAAAGCTTTTTTTTGGAATACAAACTGTCTGACTCTGTGTGTGTAAACATCACATAGCTGTCAAGCTTCCATCAAAATTCCAGTGACATTAAAAGGAAGAGTTTTTATTCACTTCCACAATTTTTTGACAATTACTGGAAATATTGTTGACTGGATCCAGCATAAGACCTTTCCATACCAGACAGTGCTAAGACCTGCACGTCAGGTTTTACTTTGAGCTGAGGGGTCGATATTAAATTTTTCTTCTTCATTATTACTTTAAAAATCAGCAATTTTACTTTGGGTCCAATCAGGTGTTATTTTGCATCCTTTGATACTGAAGAGTAGCCCCACAATAGTTGTGTATTGAATCAGAAACACACCAGGAGGTGATGATCTTCACGAGTCTGAAGTGTTCATTCAGGTACATCTGGATTATTAACTGAAAATAAATGAAACAAAAACACTCCAAAGCCTTGAAATGTCTCCATTATGAATACAAGCTGGTTATGTAGGAATTTGTAGAAAAACTTAAGTAATTTTTTTCCTTTCCTTATATGCAATGATGGTGGGAGGGCTGCTTTCTCTGCATCTGTTCTATTAGATGTGACTGGAGAGCTGAAATCACTACAATGAATGCTTTTAACAACAGAATGAAAGCATTTCTTATCTTCATGCAGTAAGATAAGATTCATTTACAGGTGTAAGTAAATACTGTGTGGGTCTGAGGAAAAACTTTACTACAACATTCCTGATTTTACCAGTTTCCTGATCCACCTATCCCATCAATTTTATGCCTCTGGTAGGGTTTGCTACTGCAAATAAACAAGCAAGATCTAAAAGTAAAGCAAGCACAAAGGAAGAAGGGTTCCTCTATTGACTTTTACAAGCTGTCAGTTTATGGATTGCAAGCTCAAATGTAGTTAGCATTAGATCATTATTTTGTCTTAATTATTCTGTGAGGTTTTTTGGTTTCAGTTTTTTAATTGGACAGTCTTGTGCTCTTCTGTTGATCTCAGCTGTGTTTACTACTATGATCTGTGTGGGTCACTCTTTTCTCTTGTAGTTCTCTCAGAACCATAAACATACATGTTTTTCATAAAATTGCTTTCTGTAGGTCTTTTTTCAAGATTATAGAAAGGGCTGGTGAAGGCTGAAGCTTTATTTGCTGTACCAGGATGATTTAATTTTTTAAGTTGCTTCAAGCAATACTATTTATTTGGAATGGGTGATGATGGTAATGATGTATCATTAATCATATAACCTTGCTAATCAACTATTTTAAGTGTTGGAATATGAGATCATAGTTAGGAGGAATGCAGTGACGCATATCAATTTATTTCCATCACTATTTCCATCAATTAATTCATATAAGTTAGCATAGCTAAAAATAAGAACTTAAGAACTCCATGAGATCAAGCTGCTTAGCATAGTAGTAATAGGAGACATTAATTACTTCAAATATTTTGATCTATATTGCTAATTTACATGGAAGACTGACTGGAAGTTCCTTGCTCAGTATGAAATATTATAATAATGCTTATATCACTCTTAATATGACTTAAATGCTATAAATAGAAATCAAAATATATCTACAGCTAAAAACAAGTGGTTTAGCTTTCTCTTTACAAAGCTTACCTGTGATCTCACTGGGATTAAACATTCTAAAGGCACTGAAAAAGCCCAGGGAAAGCCTTGCTGCTTTAATCAACAGCTGACAGGATTGGGCTGCATCAGCTTTTCTCATATGAAGTGAAAGGGAAAACTCCTTCTGACCTCTAGGATAGGTGAGATTCCACCTTGGAATAACTGTGGATGCTTGTAGGTGGACTCAAACTTGAGTGTGCATTTATAAGCTTCCTAGTCAGTTGAGCTTGTGATCCTGGACAATGCTGCATGTGTTTAAAGGTAATAATTTACCAAGAATGGGGCAGGTATAGCTTTGTATCTGTGTAGGTTTTATTGTATTACTGCTTAGGACATTTACTTGTATAAAGGTTTTATAAAAAAGTCTTGCAGAAGCATCAAACAGCAGATGGTCTGTCTGTGCAATACTATGCTAATAAGGTTAGCACAATCCTGTCAAAATGTACCAAGTTTAATAAATATCAGGTGTCCCAATATCTGTCTGATGCAGATAGAAAATGAGCATCCAAATTGGGGTGCAGGTGTACCAGGTATAAAAAGAGCTGTAAAGAAAGGCAGTCATCTGTTTGTGCAAATCATATCAAGTGTGCTGTGTCTAAGGCACATGAGGAGTGCCTGGGGTGTTCAGCCTGGAGAAAGAAGGTCTCAGGGAGACCCTATTGTGCTCCACCATTGCCTGAAAGGAGGTCTAGTGAGGTGGGGCTCAGCCTCTTCTCCCAGGCAACCAGTATGAGAGGAAATGGCCTCAGGGTGTTCTAGGGGAGAATCAGGTTGGACATAAGGAATAATTTCTTCACAGAAAGCCTTGCTAAGCATTGGAATGGGCTGTCGAGCGAGGTGGTGGAGTCAGCATCCCCAGGGGTGTTCAAGAAATTACTGGATGTGGCACTTGGTGCCACGGTCTAGTTGACAAGCTGGTGTCCAATCAAAGGTTGGATCTGATGATCTTGGAGGTCTCTTTGAGCCTCAATGATTCTGTAGGACATGGTTTTGCCAGGTGTATTTCATGGGCATGCATGAACAAGCACAATATTCCTCTGCAAACAACATGCCTAACTAAACCTTTGCCACTGAACTTACCCTGAAATCCTTCCTTGAGGCAAGACTAGCACTGGAGTCTCCAGACCTTGATCCCAATATCTTTGGTGCTGGAGTATCAGCTGAGCTGACTGCACAAAAGCAGAAAGAACACCAAACAGCTAAAAGGGCTCTAGGAACCAGATTTGAGTGTGGGCAACTTCCTCGTGAGCAGAGTAACACGGGTGCATCCAATTAGAAATGTACCATGGCTGGGGCAGTTTAGAACAGATATAATATGGAGGAAGAGTAAAGCACTTGAAAAAGATTCACTGCCTGCCCAGAAGCCCTCTGGAATTATTTGAAAACCTGGAGAAAGGGAAGTTGCAGGTTTCTGAATCAGAGCGTTTCAGCGCCTTGGAAGGAGTAAATGACAAGTACTCTCTGTGCTCTCATTTGTGCTCTGGCCACAAACAACTATTGAATTGAAAGAGACGGGGTGCAAGGGGAAGGGAAATGGACACCAAAACAACAGAAATAATTCTCAAAAGAGACTATATCTAAAAAATAAAATTATTTCCTCTTGGTACTCGGTATTTACCTGTTTTTCTAAATCTTCTCCTGATGTTTTGATCTTGATTCTTCTCCATACTTACGGGCCTTAACACCTCTTACCTAGTTGTTAGTAGACAGAAGCTCCTCAATAGAAATTAACTGATGACCTGCTAAGTCCTGGTTTCTGATTGTGGGCTGTGGCAAAACTGAGGATGATGGAGCTCTGGTTTAGTGCTCCTGGTCTGGCACCTACTATGTGACTTGGATAGAACTCAGGTGTTCAAGCACAAGCTGTTATAAAAGGCATCACAAGTACAGTTTGAGTGGCTATCACAGGAGGTATCTAATCTGGAGGTGCCTTAATTCTTATTCTGAAAGTTCCATGGTTTTCAGTGCCTCTGGGTGGATGAAGAGCTGCTGGTTATTCTGGATGTTGTTCTACATGTTGCTGTGTTTTACTCGCTTATCATTCAGTGTGAAATATGGAAATACTTCTGTGGTTACCCTGTAACTGCTGGACTAAAAGTATAACACTTTGGTACCCTAGATCCCTCAATCATAGATGTTCACTCGACTAGTCAATTCTGCAGACACATAAACACACCAGTACTAATGGTAATCAGAAAAAATGACTCCCTTGTTCAAAAGGAATGATACAGCTCCTTTTTGTGTGTGACAGCTCACATCTATAACAGCCTTAAGGACTGGATTCAGTTTTTCAAATTAGGCCCCCTGTTATTAGGAGGATGTAGCAGAGTTTTGCTTTATGCTTTGTAGAAAAGCTACTGATGTTAAATATAAGATATAGACAAAAGCCAAGGCATCTGTGTCTTTCCCATGAGAAGAATGAACATTCCAATAAAACACATATGACATCTCAGCTTAATGAGCTTTGTAGGTGATAGATGAAACAAATATTTTTCTGAACTCAATTATAATTTAAAAGTAAAGACCAGGAAATGATAACTTTTGCTTTCTCAAATATTTAATTGATAATACCTGCAGGTATCTAAGCAACCTGTTTTCTGATGTTGACAATGTGAAGAACAATTAAATAAAACCAAAACCCAAACAAAAATTCTTCTGCAGAGTTCTTGGACTACAGGCTACAAAATACATTTTGACATTTATCATCTCTTCAAGAAACTTAATTGTTCAAAAAGAAGCAGCAGTTAATAGAAACTGATTCTAATACTTTTTCTGCTCTCTTATCCCTTAACATAGCTGTAAAGGCTAATTTGACTTGAGAATTCTGCAGCACAGGAGCACACCCATGACCCAGGTTTAGTCCTGTTTAGTCCCACTGCAGTGTTATGTTCAGTGTAGTGTGCACACACCATCCAGCCTGTCATCTAAACAGTGTAGCAGTATCTGTCCCTTCTTTTCTACACCTTGTGGCAGAGACTTGCCTTTCAAAAGACTCTAATTTCATCTAGGTAGTGTCATGTATTATTAGATAAGTAATCCTGCTACTTGGATATGTTGTCATTTCCTTTCAGACAAAATCAAACAATACACTGGATCTTAAAAAAAATACTGATTATAAACTTTGCTAAAACTTTAACTACTTGGGGAAAAAGTTTTAATTGGGCACAGCACTTGACTACTCTCAATCATTGTATTAGAGTATTCCAATTTCCAGGCATTCTGAGTAAGAGATAATTAAGATAGGTAGGTTAACACTTGGTTATCATTAAAGACAAGTGGCACAGGAGTTATTTATAAGGCTGCTTGCGTTTTGGATCCTGGGCGATGCAGAGAGCAATAGATTCTTCTGCTCTTTTCCAGCAGTACCTGGGAGAATTGAAAGAGAGATGATGCAATGTGTATAGAGGGAAATCACACACTCAAACCAACAAATGAAACATGGATGATATTGAAAAGGAGGAGTGGGCACTTTATTAGCTTTAGCTATGCTCTATCTCTTCCTTTCCATTCTCTCTGGAAGCTATTTTCCTTTATTTGTATAACATGTGTCGAGGTTATGAAACAGCTGTATGCATCCTCCTCCAGGAAGAGAGCTGTGCTCTTAGCCTGAACCCTAAATCTTCCTGCAATGATGTTGATTAAGTCTGGTCTGATGCTTTGAGCATCTGCTGTGAGTGCCAGTGGCTGGATTCAGGCCATATATCTTTACGTGTGGTCTTTTGCATGCTGCTCTCTCTCCTCTTTCTCTCTCTCTTTTTCTTTCTTTTTCTTTTTGTTTTTATTTTCTCCAGCTTTTATCATAAGAGGTGAACTAGAATGAATGTCTGGCTTTTCCTCCTGAAAACATTTTTGCCCTGAGAAATAACAGAGACTATTGCAAACCCTGCACTCACAGGTGCTGTGTTTCTGCACCAGTGATGCCCAGCATGGTGCGGATTGAATACATGGAATTTATGTTGCTGGAAGCTGGAGAATCACGCACTGAAGCACTGTTCATCTCTACTCACACAGACTGGGCACGGACAAGCAGGCTGTCACCAGCAGAGAGAGTCAGGGTTTCACCATCCATGGCAACAGTCGATGTGCCCTCCTGAAAGGAAAGGCTTTTAATTTTCCATGTCCTGTCCCCAGCAGAAAGAAAATGCTACGTGTACAGAAATCTTTCCTACTGAAAGAACACCTCAAACCTGCTATGTTTCATGAGGTCTAGCTAAATGTTCAGATGATCTTGTCTGCCTAGTGCTATTAGCATCATTAAAATATGTTTCATTGTTTCCCATCATAAAGCAGCAACCCATTGCCTGATTCTTGGGGTACACTGCCACCAACCTAACCTAGCAGCCTACATGTTGGTACAGCTCCAGAAATTACAGAGAGAATCTTCTGGAGTAGTTTAGTCTCCTCTTTTACTTTTCTGATTTCTCATAGCTCTTTAAGTCTTGAAGAGCAGCTCACAAGTCAGCAGGGGGCTGACTGAAATTGCTGAGTCCCTCCATATTGGAATGGACCAGTCTGTCCGGTGCAGTGTAAACAAATGTCTTTCAAGATTATGACTTCTTTAATCAGTATTTGATAGCCCCTGTGAATCTCAACAGAAGAGGAGCTAATAGAAATATCTGCCTCCCAAGCCAGCCTGGCTTGTGTAAGCAAAAATTAGCTTTTCTTTTTTTTTGGGTTGCAAACATATTCTAGAAGCAAGTTGAATGAAGGACATCTGGATCACCTACAATTCTGATTTAGTATAAACAAGTTTTCAGACTTTTATTAGCTTATTCTACTTGATTCCAGTTTGACTTTAGGATGAGGACAAATGTTTCAGGGCAGAACTAAGAGGTGATGTTGCTTTATTGCTTGGAGGCATTCTGATATATTCACAGGATATAGCCTAGGTAGGGTGCATTAAAATTCCCAACAAGGATGGATGCCAGTATCTCTGTCATCAACATACATGATGAGGAAAAACAGGCTATTTTTATTGTGGTAGCACTTTACAGTTATTTTTCATTACAGTTTAAAGCTGAAAGGTGGTGCCTATTGGTGATCTTTTCTATGAGAAGGAAGGGAATCATTCCAGTTTCTGTTGCTAGAAAGATTTACTACTGTTCAGGCTAAACTTAAACATGAACTCATCAGTTAACAAGTGTGAATTGCCACATACCAGCTGCCATATCCAAATATCCGAATTCTTTTTACTTTTCTCAGTTGTTCCTGATCCATAAACTATAACCTAAAATAAAAATAAAAAAAAAAAAAAAGGTCTTATCCAAGTGACCAAAGTGTCCATATTCATCTTCCAACAGCATTTAAAACATTCTCTTTTTACAGGAGAATATTCATAGAAGATGATGTTATTTTTACAGACATTAAAATTCACACTATGTTTGGTATTCTCATATTGATTCCTACTGATAAAAAGGGAACTGGTCACACCTGCCACTCCTTATGCTCCTCTGCATCCTCGCTTATCTATTCCTTCTGCCTCCTCCCACTCTCAGTTTTGCATCTATATGCTTCCTGCTTCTGTTCTTGGAACAGGCACTTCCTCCTCATGAACTCTGGGCCCTGTCAAGAGCCTGTTGAAGTAGAAAATTTTCTTCCATTAACATTAAAAATGCTGCAGACAGGACTTCATCTTTCTCATTTTCTGCCCCCTCTGTGTTCTTCCTGACATTCCCACACTCTGTCACTTTGCTGTCAACTGTATTGGATTCTTTGGAGTGTGACTCCAAGTAATTCTGGGGAAGAATATGTTTTGTAAACATCACACGTACAGCACAGATATCAAATGTTGACAGCTTCCTTTACACCCCAACTAGACTGTGTTTGACTAAACTGTGAAGTGGAATGCTTTAGGGCAGCCCAGGCTCTCTGGTTGCTGTCCAGTTTTCCTTGTTTCCACTTTATGTAGATGGAGGGGGAGAAAAAAGAAGTGTGTTTACACACCCAGATTAGACTTGGACCATGAATACTGCTCAAACACACAAAGAAGCCGGACACGCTTGAGTAGTATTTGCATCACACTGGTGCTTCTGATTTGGGAAATATGGTGGGAGAGAAAGGGGGGAATGAAGGAACTGTTTTAATCCCAAAGGAAACAAACAGAAATAAAGTTCAGGTTGATTCTGTAAATGGAAGTAATGAGCTAGAAAGCCCTTGCCCTAAGCTTGTCACATCAATGGGCCAAAGACAGGTGCTTCTGTCCAGGTGCATAACTTTGCTGACTATGTATTGCTGCCAGGCTTGGATTCACTCATTCTCAACAGTAGGAACCAATTGTCTGTACCTTTAAAAATGTCTCCTTCTTTTCAAGTGAAATTATACCCCCTTACCTCTGTTTCAAAGTTGTCTCCAAACATACTCAAGGATTTTTTCTGTTTTATTTCACCATGATGATCATTTAACCAGCTTGAGAAGGAAAATGGCTCCATAACAGAAGTGGAATTCAGTGGGAAAGGTGTTTCTTTCAGGAGTTCATCTGTAAGCAAGGCAGAGGGCTATCAGTGATACTTCCTTCCCTTGGTATTTGCAAACATTTAAACTGAGGGATCAACTTACAAACACCATCTAGTCAAAAGTCAGTTGTAACAGTAAGCAGTGCTATGGTAATGATCAGGACTTTCTGAGATTGCAAGATGCATATGTTGTTTGTGTGTCTTTATGGAATGACTTCAAAGAAGTTGTCAGAACTGTGAATTCAAACACGTGTGTATGCAATACACTACCTAGTTCTTCCTGGCATAGTCCTCGTTCTCTTTCAGACCACTTTTGCACTGGTAAAGTAAGATGTATCATCTCTGAGCCTTTGCTCATATAATATCCCTATAAAAAAGCAGACTTGTGCCTAAAGAATAAGCTTATTCTCCATCTCTCACACAGTTAGTACTGGCTTTTATGTTTCTTCTCCCCTATGTGTCCCCCTATGTTTTTAAATACACTGGCCACAGTGAACCAAACAGATTAGTACAACCTAAAATTTAATACAATGCATTTTCTGTGGTGTTTTTGGAGCTGTAGCGGGATTTAATTCCCAGTAATTCTCCTTCCTAAATAATTTGATTTAAAATAGCTGGAGGACTAATTGCAGTATAGCTGGCAAAATTCAAGCTTCATGCTGCATGTTGCTGGTATATGAAAGGAGCTTTAGTTATTTACCAGCTCACAGTGAAGTGGAGAGATGGAGCAAGTGCCTTGTTGATTCCATTTGGTTTGTTCTGAGATGCCATGGGAGAACACCCATCGAGTAATTTCAAGCAGTAGTGCCAACCAGATGCTGGAAAAACTCCCTGGATGGTTTGCTCCCAAGTGTATTGTGGTAACAAACCTGCAGCCAAACCTTAGTCTTGGTGCTAGTAATGGAACAGCTCTTTTTGAAATATTAGTGTATTCATTATGCAGTATTCTTTTGGTTCTGTTCTAATGCTGAATTTCATTGCTCTGCAGCGTTTTGAACGTATAATTTCAGTTGTTCATTAAAGACCATTTTGAACAGTCTTTGAGCAATATGTGAGAGGGTCAGTGCATGCAGGGGGCAGCAGGGTACTGAAGGTGCTGATGCTGTTCATGGGATCCCAGCAAGCACTGAGTGCAAACATCTCCAGATAATCTGGGGGGGATCCTACCCCTTTTGTTGCAGAAACAAAATTTTGCTATTCAAATTTCTTCTCCATTATTTTGGAAGGTTTGACTTACTTAAGCCACTGTGGCCCTTAACCTCACTCATGCTGTGATTTTTGTCATATTAAAATAATTTTACTTTTTAAACATAATTTCTCTTGACAATGCCTCTTTCAGGAAATTTTGAAAGTAATGTGAAGAAATCTGCAGCAAAAGAAGATTTTTTTTTGTTTGAATGTTTTTGTTTGAGCTTTCTTCTTCAGGCTTTTTTTTTTAAAAAAAAAAAAAAAAGCTTCCTGCTTTTACATTATTTAACTCCATTATTTAAAACAACTTTTACTGAAAAGCAAACTCGTCCAGAGAAACTACACAGCACCAAAGGCAAAAAGAAAGTCTTTACATTAGATTTTTTTTTTTTATTTGTAAACATTAACGAGTCTTGAACACTCTATATTTTATTGTCTGATAACACTAAAATGCAGTATTAACTAAATCACCAAATACCTTTTGGTGCTACATTTTTCTCACTGCAATGTGATTGGTTGTGGTTTTTTCCCTTAATTTTCACAGGTTCATCAAACATCCTTTGGAGGTATTTAGGAACAGATACACACTTTGTCTTTAAATTATGGATATGTGCAAATGAGGCTGCCGTGGAAAATTGCTTTTTTGACTAGGGACTGATGTAAAACAAAGATCTAAAATATTATGGTATGTGTTCACACACAGCAGAGGAGGAAAAGAAAAGGAAATTTATCAGAAATTTTATGAGGAGGTACTTGGTGCAACTGGTATTCCAAAAGACATTAAATTATTTCTTCTATTAATAGCTGAAATCTTTACCAGCTGTTTTTGGTTTATTTTGTTTTCAGATTAAAACTCATCATTTGAATTCAGAAAAGTTTTTTGTAGTTCTGGAATACAAGAAAGTTACCCATTGGTAGAGCTTTCTACTAAAATGCATATCCTAGTTGAGAGAGGTATCTGGTGGTTTAGTGGTGGGTTTTTTGTTTGTTTGCTTTTAAAAAAACAAAAAGCATATGGAATCTGGTAGGATGATAGACAAATACTGAGATATCAACAAATACTGAAATTCTGTGAGTATCCTGCTCAACTTGGGGAATATTTCTTCTCCACTGTTTAAGAATTCCAGCATCAAGCTGACAAGTATGTTCAGATTTTATATGCTGGAGAATGAATAGCAAAAAGCTGAGTCTCAAGGGTGGGCACTGTGGTGTTAGGCAAGGAGAACTGTGAACATTCCCCATGATCTGCAAGGAATTTGCAGTAAAAGAGAAAGCTGAAGTACTTGTTTTTATTTTGACCAAGAAGCAACACAAATCTAACAATAAGAAGTCTAAGTTTGCAGTTTAACTTCTGTCTGTTTTTCTCCATAAACATAACTTTGCTATTTTCCCCTTTCTGCTGATCTCTGACTCCAGTTGCCCTGACCAACTGGGACAACACACAAGGGACAGCAGCACAGAGTGGCCTGTGCCTGCTCGGGGCCAGTGTCAAGTGTAATGCATCCTGCACTTACTACTGTGCACTGTCCTTTCCTGCTTGTGATAATCAGACACCACCTAACAGTTTAATTTACTTACAAGTGAAAGGTGGACTTTTCTTTATTTAGACTTGAAGTTCCACAGTTGAAGAGCTTTTTACTGACACTTGTCCTATCAGCAGGCCCTAACCTGTGATGGGGTTTTGTCTTAATACTGCTTTTGATGTTAATGGCACTTGCTCAGTGACAGCACAATGGCCTTTGAAAAGTGTGCCTGCATGGAATTAACCTTTGAGTGTGACCCAGTACGATGATTTGATTATCTGTAACTGCAGAACAAATGAGAGAGCGCCGTGGTGCTGAGGTACGTGGCAGATGTGTGACATTATCAATAGACTGCTTGACTGAGTCCTTATTTCACCCTGATGCTGATCCCTTGCATGATGCCAAAAGCTGTAGGTGTCCTAATGCTGGTGAACTTGAGCTAGCAAGCTACAATGAACAGGGTGAAATCTCTTGCAGTTCCACACATATAGGAGTTGAAGCCTGGTGCTTCTAAAGGAACTGAGTATTCCTAATCAGGCTAATGGCTTATATTTAGATATTGTTGCATATATTTCTGTTTAGCCTGTACATTCGCTTTCAGCAGCATCTGAGGAAGTGCAAGCCTGTGTTTCTGGAGTTCTGTTCTAGCAATACTGTGAGACAAGGAGACAGCATGTTTAATGATGGTAAAGGTAAAAATATGCCAGCAAAATGCAAGAAAATAGCACTTCTAAGCTAGACAGCTAATAGTCTTGCATGGGTTTTTCCAAGTAATATAACACTACGTGGAACATCAAATCTAATATTTTCTTACATTTTCAGACATCCATTTAAAGGTTCAATACTAAAGTCCATTTCTGCAGATCATTACTATTAAAAATTTATGTCACAGCAATGTGTTCTTTATGAGATTATAGCTTTTTTCAGGTTTTAATTACAATGTGATGATATCATGTTAAGCTGAAAAATGTTGTGTTTACCAAATGAGTTTGTAAATATTTAAAAAAGGGAATTACAGGTTTTAGAGGAAGTTGACTTCATTTAAACAATACTGAACTGTACTGAGACTGAGAATATTAAACTGGTCAAAGAAGTAGAGAATAGCTGGCAAGAAAAGAGCAATTTGAATGTACAATTAGTTACAGCCTCAACAGGAACAATCTAAAGAAGAGTTTGAGCTTGCTGGGAGTACTGTGCTTCTGATGCAATAAAGAGAACAGGTAAAGGAGATTGACACTGACCTATCAGGTCAGTATGTGGCTGATTTGCCTAACTCACATGTAGCATGGAAGGATCCTTCCCTTCCCTGGTGATGCCCCTAAGCTTTCTTGTCAAGAAATCAAACTGACTCAATCTCTCGAACCCTACTATCCCCAAGCTCTTCCCATAGCTCTCATTTCTTCAAGATTTGTTCAAAGAAAAAGAGCAATAAAGCACTTGAAATATATCAATATAAGGTCAACTGATTGCATGCTGGCTTTATGAAAATATACCTTTCATTGATGTGTAAGCCTTCACTTGTAGATGAACATTCTAGATGGAACAAGGTTCCAATCTTTAAATCCCCATATATTCTTACTAATCATCCCACCATCCTGAGGTGCTGTGCTGCCTCAAACAGCCTGTCCCTACAAGCTGTGGCCCCTTCTCCATGCAAGGATGTGACACAGTCCATTACAAATGGTGTCTCCCTCTATAACAGCAGAAGACATCATTCAAAGTGGAGTGATTGAATCCTCTTTGTTTTTTCATCCTTTACTGAGTGTAAAATGGTCCAGACTATGGATAAAGAGCTCATGAATTATTTTAAAATTATGTATTAATTTATTTCTGTACACTTTCTAATCATAATTTCCATGTCTTCAATACTATATCATAATGAATAATTCCAATGATAGAGTTTTGCAGCATTTCACATTTAATTGCCAATGCCAGCAATAATACATTCCCTAGGATGTTTTTCCCATATGTGTCTACCTAATTTCTATGAAAAAGTCTGTTTTATTCTCCAAGTTAACAGAAATGTCAATGAGGATTTTAATATCTTTGCAAATAAAACCGGTGAGATGAGGGACATAATTTCAGACATCTAGGTTTGAAAAAACAAGCCCAGTCCATATAAAAATCCAGAGTGAAAGCACTGAGAGTGAGTGATTACTTTGAGGGTTGTTGGTTCATTTCCCTGTTGTGGAATATAGATGCAGAAGCATTTAGTTGAAAATACAGCACTCACTTGGTGCAACCATATATTTCCCCGTATAACTGTATTTTTTTTTTTTTTGGTAGCATGCCATGAGAATTGGCATGACTGCTAATTTATGACTTCTCTGTGTAATTATTTCTAGGCACATTTTTCTTTGTGTCATTAAATCTATGCTGGAAACCGAACAACGTTTTTCTTCCTAATTGAAATTAAGAAGTTTGATGAGAAAAGCTTTAAAAAATATTTTTGTAATACAGAAATATAGCTTTTTCAGAAGGAGATATCATCAGCCAGAAGGAAAGGAATAAATTAAACCAAAATAGTCACTATTTAGGCCATAATTCTTTTTAAAGGTTTTTCATGATCTAGCGTGGTTATTGTAATTAAGCATGACAAATTGTATTGAGAAATGCTGTCCACTTATCCAATCCTAAAATAAAGAATCTTAATTCTGCTTGTGAATCTGCCTTTTTATAACTTGGGGCATTTTATTAATCCTCTTTCTATGTAACTTGAGTTTGCTTAGAATAGGAATAGGATACTTCATTATAACAAGAGTTGAGACCTCACTGTTGGTGAGACAAGGATTTTTACAGCATGTGTGAGCTATTACAACTAAATAGTCTTAGAAACACTAGTGAAAATGTCAGACAAACTCCATTAGTGAGTCTTCTGTTTCAGATGTTGCTGCCTGGAGAGCATTTAAGAATGTTAGGAAGAAAGAAGCTACTTTATTAGAGAGGACATACCTGCTGTGAAACTGCTGAGCTTTATAGCTCTTAAATATTTCTTTTTTTATTTTTTTTCTTCACAGAAGTCTGAACAGAAAGGAAAACAACTCTATAGGGCATTTCTTCCTATTTCCCTGATAGGTTTATTATGTACATTATGCACTACAGGTATGTATAGGTCAGTGGTGGTTTGGTTCAAATGGTGAAGCATTAGGAGAGCTCCCAGGCCTACAGTTTATGTTCTGCCCCTCTATGAGGAGGCTTTCTTGAAAATATTATGGGAGAAGCAGATTTTGTCCTGAAGACTTTTAAAGGGATTTTTTTGGTGTTGTCTTTAGCAGCTCTGGGAGCTTAATGAACCTTTTGGCTCCAGAGAATGTGCAGCCTGCAGTCCTGGGTCTTGGATGATACACTAGTTTGGAATTAAAAAACTCTGTAGAAGTTTTCATATGGAAAATTATTGCAGCCCTACTCCAGACATTGTAATCCTACTTTATTTCTGCATTAAATATTGCTGACTTAGGTTGGTCTGTCTGAGTAGTTAATTTTCATTATGAGCTCTGTAGTCATTAGGGAGTCCTCATTTAAATATGAGAGAGGAAAGGAAATAGATGAAACCAGTGAGAGGTAACACGCTGGTAAGAATTGAAGGGTTATATTATATGGCTCTATCCCCTTCTTCCACCTACACATCCTTTGCAGTTTAGGTGCAGCTTCAGGAGAGATATAAACAAAGAGAATCATACAGTCAGTTTTCTAGTCAGATATATAGCAAATAAAATTTATGTTCAGAAATAGCATTCTTATTTTTAAAAACCCACAGAGACAGCATCTTTAGAATTATTTCAATGTACTTTAAACAGAAAGGCACAAATATTTATACAGTTATTTTAAGTTCAAAAGCATGGCCCTGTATTTGCCCTAGTGCAAATGCAGACAGAATTTCTTCCTGCGTGTTTTTAGTTTTCTGAAGCAGTTTTAATTGAATCAACATTGCCCACTAGCCAGTGAACTGAAAAAAAAGAAAAAAAAAAGAAGAATAAATATCTGCTTGTTTTTATATATCAGTGAAACAAGACTGAGCAGAAAATATTGTCTATGGGGGTTTACTGGATTAGCTACAGAGGATGACCATACAGAAGCTCATTTTTTATAGAGCTGAGCTTACCCTTATGACTTCTTTAATAGCACTGCTGAGACCACAAAACATTTACAGAGCATGCCCCAGGCTCTGTGGTAACCCCTGCTCTACTGACTGAAGAAAACACCTAATTTTTCATGCTCACTCAATTCCTTAGGTTTTGTTTGCTCTGAATCACAAACATAACACTGTGCTGTATTCTAACTATACTAACTTGATTCTTAATCTAATTCTTAATTCTCCCTAATTCTATGGAGATCTGTAAATCTCCCTAGATACACCAAAAATCAATGAAAGTTTTGCTAGTGAAGTCACTATGGGACTGTTTTTTCTATTATATATATATATGTATATTCACTCACAATAAAGCTTGTTTGGGAAATAAAATTTCATTGATAATTAGATTAGTTTGGATAAACAAAAACCTGACATTCTACCTATACCATTAATGTTCATGAGGCTGATTTTCAAATGCACCTAACTTTGGAAAAATTTTTTCTTCCTGTTTTTTCCCCATCAAATTACTCCTAAAAGAAGTCTGGATTATTTTAGGCATGGCAGGTAAAGTTTTGAGCTTCTGGTTACTTCTGCAAAGAATATTTAGCCATCACTCTTTATTAGAACTGAGATTTCTCTGTCTGAACTGTCTCTTGTCCTCTTGACCAGAAAAGTGGGATGAAGTAGATACATTGGGATAATCTTCCTTTCAGGATGATTCAGCTGAAAGTAGCAAGACTTGTTTTGATAACTATGATTCCTCATGTCAAAAAATATGAAAATTAACCCAAACCAACCCATCTTGAGAGTTCCCTGTATAGCCTATACCCTAAAAATATTCACTCTTTTTGATAAAAGAAAGGAAGAGTAGTCTTAGACTTTATTTCTGCACATGGAAACAAAAGAGCCTAGTAATAAAATACAAAACAGTTCCAGGGAGGATGCCTCAAGTAAGGATTGCATGCAAGATATATTTCTGATTACATTTTACCTGATGGTATTTGAGTCCCTCTTCTTCTGTGTCTTCATATATTCTGATTGCCCCACTTTCAGGGGACTTTCCCTGATATTGGCTAAACCAGAAACCATAAATAAATCAATTAAAGGTCTGGACTTAGGGGTTTTTTTTGTGTTTTTTCTTTTTTTTTCTTTGTTTTTTTTTTTAAAGCCAGTGGAGCTTGATTGATTCCATTTACAGCTTTCCTCTATGAGTGAGCTGCAATCCAGGATTTCTTTGAAGATGTTTTTCCTCAATTTTATTCCATTTCTCTCTAAGAAGGTGAGGCATTACTTCAAGCTTATGTCGAAAGGAACCTGAGAGTGCTTCAGCTGGCACTTTTAAATTGAGGTGATTCTGGATTTTCAGAAGAGAAACTTAAAAAAAACCAGCTGAAACTCCATCTTCTGCATAAGCCAGCTCAAATGATGTTGAGATATCATGAAACATCATGGAAACTGGTGGTAGCTTGTTATATGTTACAAATGTCATGCTGGTTGCTGAACTCTACTTTGTGAAAGGAAAAAAAAAAAGAGAAAAGAGAGCTGCTGAGGGAATAAATCCAAAGCATTATTTTTATATCAGCTGGGTGCACCTTCAGAGTGAACATTTTACCAGCTTACTTCTATCTCAGTCAAATTGATTTTTTTTTTAACACTGTCAGTCCCACTGAGATTTACAGGAGCTATAAATTAAAACTTTTCTAACTAAAAATGTGGGATATTTTCCTCATGCATAAGATAACACTGAGATGTTGGGTTAGTTATTGTCCACAAAACCTGAAAATTGGAAAAAGGGAGCTGTTCTCCAGGCTGAAAACCTGCCAGGTAAATTACAAGAAAAGAGCTTCTGTACTGCATTTATCAATAACAGTTTCTCAGAATTACTTGTTTTAAAAAAAAGGTATCAGGGTATGTTGTAGCTTCTGATTGATTGTCAGGTTGGTTCTTGAGCCCTAATCTTCTGCAAAAATATTAACAATATAAATCTTTAATGTTATTTTGTTTCTGCCCTGATTTTATTAATTTGTTACTGACATTTAAACTCTAAGCCTGGTGAGGGATGCTTATTGCAAATCAGTGTATTGAACAAGGATTCTATGTATGATATGGTATTTTTTTTATTACAGCAGCATCTAGAGGCTTCATCTGAAATTATATTTCCTCTGCTAAACACTGTATGAACACACAGGGAGGCAGGACCTGAGCTACCTAACCCTCACACATTCCATGCAAAGAAAGCCCCAAACAAACCAAACCACCAACACCCAAACATTGGTGACGTGCTCAGACTAAAACATAGAAATAAAAAGTAAGATAGAAATAAAAGTAAGATCTTGGAGTTGACCCCATTTTATTTATAAGAAACATGGAGCCTTTCCCTGAGAATCACATTCCCCAGTCAGTCAAAGAAGGAATGCCTAGAGCTGGCTCAGCAGCAAAGTTTTCAGGCAGGGTTTCTGACTGCTTTACCATTTTCTAACTGCAAGGGCTTTAAGGTTGCTATCCCACAGAGAAGACTTTTCTCTTAACTTCATGTTGGTGACAATGTTTTAGTAAATTATTTTTAAGAATTTTGATGTTCATGCAAAAAACAGCTTAACCAAATTTTAGGATTTGAGTAAGAGCTTTTTTTTGTTATTGATTGAGATGGCAGACAGTGACTTTTTTATGGTGATCATCAAGCTGAGAAATGGGACAGATGTGGAAATAACATTTCACAGAAACGTTTCTCTCTCTTAGAGTAATTCATAACAAGCATCTTAAGATATTTAGGAATTGATGTGGAGATTAAGGACAGCTGGTTCCAAAAACCTTTTAGAGAGGGGAAACTAAAATTTCTCTTGTGACAAGAGCTATGGAATTCAAGTTTTGAGTGTGACTGGAAGATGACATTCAAGTTGGTCATAAGGTCAAGAGTAGCACAGCTGGGTGCAGTGTACCTGAGCCACAGATACATTTCTTGTTTGGTGCACGATGTCCCTCAGTTGCCAGCACAGATGAGACAGCAGAGAGATTTGAAAGAACAAACCCAGCTGATTGACTGAGCTGGTTAGCATTTGGCTAACTGGTGTAGGAGCTCTCCAGGAAGGAATCTCAGGCTCTCCTGGAGATGACACAGGCAGCTTCTGCTGTTCTTAGGATGATTTTCCATGTGTCCGTCAATGACCTGGTCATGTCACAGAGACTTCCCAGGTAGCTCTTGCAGCAGAACTGACCAGGTTGGACCTAACTAAAGCACTTCCAAATAGTCTATAGAGGCTGCTCCTGCAGGTGCAGAAATGGTTGAATAGTGTGGTTTTCTGTACATAATTAAGACATAAGGGTGGTATTTTTGGCATAATTCATGTTAATCAATAGCAATGGATCATGCACATGCTAGGTGCTCATGTAAAGCTGTGGGCCAGCAGGATTGTAAGATTTCAGCAAAAGAAATTTCCCACTGAAGGTGCTGTTGCAATATCCTTGCAATTGAAGCTTTTGTTGCTATGCAGAAAGGCACCATCATGTTTGAGAGATCTGACTCCTAAAGCCAAAAAGAATAACTTTGCTTTCTAGAAGTCACTTTCTCTGTTCTATGTCTCTTTCCAATAGATTTAAGTGGAGTTACAACTGGAGTATCTTTTCCAGTGTGGAATTTGCAATCACTATCCACAACAGAGACAAAATAAAAAAATATGGCAAGACAGCAGAGAAATAAAATGTTAAACAGATCAGGTCCTATGGGAACTAAAATTATCTAGTTTTCTCTAGATTTCCCAAGAGTAGATCACAGTTATAGGTAAAGGAGTAGAAAGTGTATTAATTCTAATTGCAAAAATCTTTTTATGGGCTGTCAGAAGTGAAATTTTGTTAGTATAAGGCTTGAAAGGCACAGAAGGATAGAGATACTAACATTTCACACTGGTATAGTTACCTGATAGGAGGTTATGATGGCATCACATGACCAAACAAGAGGCTGTTGGTAATAATTTATATGGAACTTCCTTGTGATCGGGGTAATGAAAGGAATTACTTCCCAAAGTAACTTTAATTTACAGAACCAGAAAGAAACACAGATACTTATTTTATGTGGTGAGAATCATTGCTCTTCAATCAGCAATTGTTCTAATTCTGAAATTAATTTGCATTACCTGGGTTTGGTTTTCCAGTTTTATATTGCCTTGAATTGAAAAACCTGGAATAATGAACATTTAAACAGAAGTGAAAAAGTTATGTTCTGTAGGTTAACAAAGACTAGGCAGTAATTCTGGCCAGTAAGTTTTGTGCTGATAATGGATGTGCCAAATCCTCAGCTACTACCCCATGTATGCAAGACTACATCTGTTTTACTGACAGAGGATTTGTCTGGAAGTCTTACAAGATTAATGTCACTAAACAGTTTGCTTGTTCATCTTTAGTAACCATTTAACAAACTCATTAGTTAATGACATTCACATGTTTCCTAGAAAGTAGCCCTCTACCAAATTTGCCACAGTCCTGATCATGCATAAATAATATCAATTAGAAGTATTTAGATTAAAGCAAGAGTGAAAGAAGCCTTAAAGCAGTTTAGTGATTTACCTTGATAACCTAGCATTAATCAGTATAAATTTTTCAGTCAATTCTTTTTGCACTTAGAAGCAGTGTGCAACTAAGATTACTGGTTCAAAAAAGTGTGTTCCAGATGGATGTGCAAAATACTTGATTTCTCTTTTTTTTTTTAATCTGATTAGATGAATTTGAGGCAACAAGACATGATTAAAAATTTATAGAGCAACGATTAACTTTTAACAAGACTATGTAAAATGCAGCATAAATGGCAAATTAATGACATAAGCCACAGACTGACAAAGATCTACAATATAACTTCCAATTTTTTTTAATTTAAAAAGGAAAAAGCTTACTCTTTAATTATTGGTATGAGTTGAGTGCTGAGATCTTCACAGTGAAACCATTTTTCAAAGAGGACATTAGTTGATTCTCCAACATAGTATCTGATAAAGTAAACACATAAATCATTGTGTAAAGACTTTTATTACCTAACTGATCAGGCAGTCTCAGCCTTTTTGAAGAAAATAGCTACTCGAGGTTAGTGTAAGAGCAACTTCTTGTCAAGCCTGTTGTACTTCATTCTGAGGAGCAGTTAATTTTGAAAGCTTTCTGTTTCCCTGGTTAGGGGGTGTTTGGTGATGGGGTGCTCAAACTTCTATGGAGTGCCTTGTAGTTCTGTTGATCAGTCACAAATAAATCACCAACTTCCTCCAGCAACCTTTCCAGATTTCATACTGGAAATGATTGCTGCCATAATCTCTTGGGACCGATAACTTTCATCTTGGATGTAGTTACTGCAAAAAAACCTGGAGCCAAATACCATTTCCAGTAACTGCTTCCATGCAGCTATGACATAAATACTCATATTTGGTAGAGTCAGCTTGCTTAATGGGCTGATAAGGAAACAAGGTGGCTTATGGACTTGTTAGTGAAAAATAGATGGTTTTCAGCTACACAAATTTGGGAAGTGTTTGAGTCACCCCTCTGAAGAGGAATTTAGTGCTCCACTTGTGTTAATTTCTTGTCTTAACAAATAAATAAATTTAGTGAGGTCAACAAGTCAAGGTTGCTGTATGGAATCAATCTGTGGAATGGAAAATACAGAATTTACATTAAGATTTTTAAAATACTGAATGGACTGGCAAGGAATGATGCTCCAGTCCTGTCAATATTAATGTCATATTGTCAACGTTTTTAAAAAGGTCCTGTGTGTCTTTTAGGTTAAGGTTACTGGAATGTGTGTTTGAAGAGAAAAACAAAACTTATGTAATTATCATGTGCCTATCTGTATGTTCATGTCTATCTTATGTATCTATACATATATTGCCCAGAAATTCTCTAAGAGCTCCCTGGCTCCTCGAGTTTTGCAAAAAGAGGATACACTGAAGAGAGTAACAGTATCTATACCTCCAATTTAGAAAAAGCTGTGCTGCCAGCACAAATTCTGAACACAGACAATCTACAGAGAAGGGAGATGCTAAATATATCTTGTTTTGCACAAATAAAGTATCTAACAATATGACTAATATAAAATTTATTTGGTTTTGTACTTATTTGCCATAGAATTAACTAGATCATTTTTCTCATAGCACAAGACATGTAATCATTACTTAGGCTGGAACACTGGGGCAGGCTACTTATTCTTCACTTGTGCAGTAATCAGCATGGTGGGGGCTCTGATTTATGACTTTGGTCGTAGACATGATAAATAATGGAACAGTAACACAGTATTAGACCTTGAGTCAGCATACTTCAAAGTACATTATGATTTCCTCTTGTGCAGTCTGTGCTGCAGGTGGCTGGTCTTGAAAAAAGTATGAGAACATTAGAGGTTCTGGTTGTAAATTCCCCTCTCTCCCAGGAACACACAGAGGGAATGTAGGTTCAAAAGCATGACAAGATTGTTCACTTCCAAAACTTCAGGTGTCTTTATTCACCACATCAGTCTGAAAACAAGGGTACCTAAAACCCTCTGATTTATTTTCAGGCATCTGATTATATATTTTGAATTGAGGTTGTGTTAATCTCCACCTGCAAGCCATAAGGTAGTTTCTAGCTTCTCTACATGTGCATGCCTATATTGGAGTGCAAATCTCTAGATCAGCCTGGGTCCCTAAAAAGGCATTCAGCATTTCTCTACCATTCACAGACTCCACATGGTAGGTTGTTTTACTTTAAGTAAAGTTAACTTTACTTTGCTATTTAAGTTATTTTTTTACATTAATAATAAACTTTTTAATCTAAATCACTGGCCATTTTTTTTGTAGCTCAAAGTATCTTTTAAATAATGTAAGTCCACACAATCTACAGATCCACAATGAAAGGAAAAAAGAAACAAGTGCATAGGTAAACAATACTTTAAATGACCTGGACTTGTTTTTAGCTTGCAGTTTAATCATGTGGGTTTCTTTTCTTAGTGGTCCCTTTCTTAGTTTCTTTCTGAAGCCTTTTATCTTTAAATGAAAAAGTATGTCTTTCTAGCTCTGCATCCTTACAATCTTCCTGCTGTGACACTACCCATGCATCAATCAAAACTGTAGGTGAAAGGACAGGAACAGCACATTACAGATATCACTGCAGTTTTAAATTTATATGGATTATATGAATAGCTATAAATTCTGCTTGGTCTGTCATCTCTGGTTAATACCAAGACAGCTTTTCTAGATTGGCTAATGTTATACTGTTGTGACTTTCCTTCTTAGACTTGTGAATTCTGTATGGGCACAAGGCAAAGCTTAGTCTTGGCTCCCTCTAAAATAAAAAGCAAACCACTGACATGAAGATGTTTTTCTCAAAAGGCAATAAAACCTAGGCAGAGGTTGTACAATGTAGAGGGACTAATGGTGAGAAAATTGACTTTTGTTTCCAACTTCCCACACACTTGACAAGAAAGCTGCTCTTCATCTTTTTGCTTTCAGTGCTTACAAAGGTATTAATATTCTGCTTGCCAGAACTGATAAAAAATATTTTTTATTTGGGTTGTCAGAGAGCTCCGATATCTTTTTTAAAACTTAAGGCAATAGCAGGAGATAGTACCTAAGTAGATTGCTATAACCACAACATGTATTTAGAAAATTTCAATACGGTCCTTGTTTAACTAAAGCAAATGCTAAATGAGCTCTCTGTTTATTTGTGTATAGATAAATAAATGTGTGGATAGAATTAGTACAAAATTGACAGGATGAATGTGATAAATTATCAGAAAATTAAAACACAGCATTATATTGCTATAAGAAATTAGTTTATATTATGAATTCAAATAGATTAATCAATAGTTTATACTTCACCTTAGTCCATCAATTTCTGTTTTTAATCTCTCCCTCTCAACCACAAGACCCACAGTGTTTTCATATCTCTGAGGAGAATGAGGTACCCTGGCAGGTAGCAGGAACATCTGTTAAAAGAAATCAGAAAGCATCAGTGTCAGGACATCTTTGTTTTTTTGCATTGTCCTGCCCCTCAACCTGCAAAATCTTCTGCTCCTTGCCCTACTTCTCCCCTACTTTTTGTTGATCCCATGTTGCTCCTTTGCAGCTGCAGGCACTGTGGTACCCAGAGCCCTGCCAACAGTGTCTCTTGCTTTCTCTGTGAATGATGATGCAGTGACTGCAATCAGAACTGCCTTGATGGCAGCCAAGTTCTCTCCTCCTGGTTTGATCATCACTGCTAGACACAACTGAAATGAAAATCTAACCAATTACTCACCTGAAATTTATAAACTTGCTGCAATTTCTGAGTAATTGAAATGGGAATAAAAAAGCAGATTTTTTTTTTGTCTGCTCAATAAAATGTCTAAAGTCACCAGCCACATGCATCCTCCCAACAGAGTGAGCACCTTTGATTGCATGATGAGCAGTGCTGTTCTCTCCAGAAATAATTAACAAATATGAGAGGCTATTTACTCATGCAAGTGACAAAGTGAATAGGCAACATGTGGAATAAAAAAGCAGATTCCTGAATAGACTTCTCTTAACCACATAAGAGAATAAACCCTTTCCCTGCAGGTAGTTGATAAGCCTGTATTCTTCACCAGTGCAGATGTTTTGCTAAGGCTGGGCAGTCGTTGCAGTTTCTCTGTCTACAAAAAGAGGTAATGATGGTGCCTCAGCAGTACTAGTGTCAGTCTTTCCACCAAGTATTGTGTGCTCCTTTTCATTAGTGCTTCTCTTACATGCTGAGATCTCAGCTGGGTGTGCTCCTTCAGTGTGAAGTGTAATACCAGAACCCCGCAGTTGGAAAACGCGGTTCTTTTTCGTCACTGAAAAAGTTGTAATACTTTTAATGACATTAAGCTATTGGGTTTAACACACCTTCCATTTTAAAGGCTGTCTCCACTAGACCTAATAGTCCTTTCAAAGACTTGAGTGCAGTCCAGGCTTGTGTCAATAACCATGAGTGGCAGCTGTGGTACATCTAACTCGTAGTAACAGCCAGTATCTATTCATGCTCTCGGTAAAAGCACTGCAATCTATGCTTTAGCAAGTGTACTACTATAAGGAAAAACTGGATAAATTTTATTTATAAATGGCTCTTTTACTGTGATGGTGGGAAAGGCTAGCTGAGAGGACTAAAGAAGGCTGAAAATATATGAACCATTTCAGTTCCTCAGTTTAGGCAGTTTGGTTAATGGTGTGGGTGGGTGGATGAGTGAGTGGTGTGTACCCGGCAAGGTGGAAATAAAAGGCTGATCCAACTGAATTCACATGGCAGATCCCATGCAATGCAGGGGAATAAGAACTTCTCTCAGTATGTTCTTGACTATCTGAATAGGTACCCGAGATGTTCAGAGGGATTTTTACCTGTTATTGAAATAGTCAAATGTTGAACACAGTTTATTGTCGTTTCCTATTATTTACTTGAAATTTTCTATCATCTGTTCAAGCTTTTTTTTTTTTTAAATAAATTCTGATGCCATCTCTTGCACAGTAGGGATAAATGAGTTTCTAAACAACACATAAAACATTCATTTAGCATATTTATGTTCAACTATAACAGAAAAACAATCCTGTTTTACCTCCCCTTCTCGGATGAAAACGTCTTTTTGTTTCCCATTTTCAATTATCTTCAAACACATATCTCCTTGAACCTGGTAAAAAAGCTGAAGAAATAAGAAAATAGCATTAAGGCAGCTACTCCAAAACATTCTGTACTTTATATTCCCTATATAAAGAATACATGTATAAATAGACTCAATTTGTATTTGTTCTGCAAAAATCTGTATTTCCAGATTTTTTTTTCTAACAATAACAGGCTTCTAAAATCTGTTGATTTAAAAAATGTTACAGAATATGTACTATTTCTATTATCTTACTGAGAATTAGCAAGCTATCCAAGAGGTCTGTAACTGCATATAGAGCTAGCCTCTGGACCTGATAGAATTCCTCTGTCCTGGTTTTACCCTTGGAATTACTTTTTCGAGGGCTCAACATTACATTTCAAGCACCCATTAATTACATTATATAGAAAGCTTCATTTCAGATGTAGCAGGGTCTTTAATAAATCAAATTAAATGTCATATTTCCAAATAAGCTCCAAATATGCACACACAGGGTTTTTTGGGTTTTTTGTGTACTTTTTCAATTTTTTAATGGTGCTTTCTCATTTGGGAAGAATTGCCCATTTGGAAGCTGTTCTGCTTTACTTTTGTGGATACCCTCAAATCCAGCAACAGTTGCTGCTCTTCCCACTGAGTACATAAAAGGGTTGCATTCAAAGTGTGGATAAGGACAGAACCACTGAACCCAAAATTCTGTCTTTGGTGGCCTTTCCATGGCTGTTTTCAGACCAAAACCAGCCCTGCTTTATGGGGGCTCTGAGCTCCTCATGTTTCATGACAGAACTGGGTTACGATCTGTGAGCAGATCTGTATCGCTGACCTGAAATAATGGGCACATCCCCCCTCATTTTTATGTGGTGCAGAGCAATATTTCCAAAAGTCATCTCTGCCATGCTTTCCACATTCTCTTTACCACATCTACAAACCAGAGTGCTAGTGCAGCTGAAGTATTCTGAAACATGATTCAAAGTTAGAACTGTAATTGAAAAAATCCCTTATTTATAGCAAGTCACTACAATTTCATCAAAATGAAAAATAAATAGGGGAAAGAAAAAAAACACTGAAGCATGAAAACCCCCTGAACTGAACTCTTTCCAACATTAGAAAAGCTTAATCAATTTTTTGATCAGCATTATTTCTGAAAGAGTTTTGAAATATTAATACATGCTCCCTGGAATTGAAGAAACACCTCTGTGAACATGAGAAAGAATAAATATGCTGCCAAGGGAACAAAACAATAGGGAGAACTGAAGACACACTGGAAAAAAGCTCATGCTGAGACCTTTTACATGAGGGAAAATTCCTTGTGCCAGGGACATAACTACAGATAAATTATAAGTCTTGTCTAGAAGGCCACAGTGCCAGGCTGCTAATCCTCATTGCAGTCCATTTCCCTGTGTTCTTTTGCTCTGGCTTTCTTTGGTATTTCCAAAGGGCAGCACCCAGTGCTACAGCAGCCCTCCTTCCCCTGGGCAGGGCCAACTGCTCCCTGCAGGACACAGAGTGATCTGACAGGGGGAATGACCTCTCCTTCAGCTCCTAGAAGATTCCTCTAAGACTCTATGATCTAGATGGGTTGTCACACCAGCTGTGGGTCACATGGCACTGATAATGCTGAAACTTAAAGTCTCATTTTGGCAATGTTGAGCTTTGGAGTGTTATTTCCCCTGCAGCTACTGGGGCAGCTATTACTGAACACACGCACAGGACATGTAGACGAGGGAAAGGACAACAGAGGCAGAGTTCATCCTGCCTCTGAATACATGAATCATGCAGCTGAAAAACCTTACTGGAAATGAAAAACTCGAGAGTGGATGTCAGCTATCCAGTTCAGATGTGAAGCATCACAGTCATAAGGAAAGATTATAAACATTAAGTTATGAATTAAAATAATTGTTTTGCAGTGGGAGAGGAGGAATGACGTGGGCTACATATTGTCAATGGAAGTGTTTTTCTGACTGAATTTAAATAGTACCTTTCACTGTAAATTATGGTCTATTCTTCAAAACTTTTTTCTTTTAAATTGCCTGGGTGCTTCAGTCATCCATAAATCATCTGATGTAACTGTGATTAATACAAGTGGCAGCAATTACTGAATCTACTGCTTTGCTTATAATATAACCTGAATTTTTTATCAAGGCAACTGTCAGCTATTTAATATCTCAGTGAGTTACAGTCCACGCCCATTTCAGAGGCCAGATTGGCAACACAGTACTGTCTTTTTGTTGGAAACTTATTTTTTCTAAATACTGACTGACTTTGGCCTTTTGGGCATATCTAATGTTTTCCTAAGTCTCTCTTAGGAAAAAAAATCAAAAAGTTAGAAAATTCAGGTGTATATGTATGCATATACACAAATATATACACCTATATAGATAGGATAGTAAGCCAATAGAGTTCATACCACTTCAAAATATATGGTTTCCCAGCTCTACTGTTCTTACTGGAAGAATCTAGTATTCATTCTCCCCAGCAGTACTAAAAATGGAGGAAATTTGCAATATTTCTGCTCTATTAGCATCTTATTAATGACAAGGCCTCTTGTTATGTGAAATGTATGTATCTCTTCTTGTAGAAAAGCCTAGATTTGTATACTGCTACTGCACAAGGTCTCACAATTGGGCACAAATTTTGCCTTTCTGGGTGAAAAACGTGTCTCAAGGAAGAAACAAAGGTTCTTCACCATTCTTTTTATCCTTTGTTACTAAATGTGCATATTTATTTATTATGTATCTTCTTTCTTTCTTCTTCTTCTTTTCTAGACTTCAGCATTTTGTTTAGTTTTCTGCTTACTATGTGGTATCTTCTCATTATGATTACACAAAAAAAACCTCTTTTTTTAATGCTCACCTTGCCTCTAGAAGTCATGAGCCACCTAGAAATGGTTCTTTGCCCCAAGCATAACATTATTACATAACATTGCTCAATATGATCATTAAAACTGCAGATATACCTGCGAAACTCAAATGAAAACACCTTAAGACTGAGAGGGTTTTTTTTTTCATTAATTTAATTTTCCTTAAATTTTCTTTGCTGTAGGAGAAATACATCCTCCTTCCTTAGTCTGCTTCACCCTTTTTGATCATGCTTCAAACCTGATAGTATTATGCCTGCAGGGGAAGGTGGCATGGCCAGTGCTGACTCACTCTCAATCTGTACAGGGATATTCCGCTCAATTATGAATACTCATAGAATAAATTATGCTGGCATTTCTGGAGGCAAGAGGAGGAGATGCACAGTGGTAGGAATTCACTGTTGCCATCAGCGGAAGCATTGCTGAAGCTGCTTGTCTTGACAGAAATTTCAACAGGGTAGTAGAACAAGTGGATACTACCTTAAAAAGAGCACTAACATCCTCACTGTGTGAGCATGGTGAGAATTGTTCCTTCACCCAGGTATGCATATCCTCACAAAGAAGCATCTAGTAGTGGAAGAACACAGGATTTGTAATTGGTCTGTACTAACTAACTAAAAAACCTACAAGTCTATTTTATTTTATGTACAGCGGTGTATGTAATTTAATTTGGATCCACCTTTGATATCAAACTCTGCCTAGACAGCCGAACCTGGAGCTCCATGAGGGCTTTGATAGCTGACAGCTTACTTACAGACCTCTAAAGAGACCTGCAATTAGCAGGATACTTTGAGTTCTGACTGCATCCAAGAATGGAATTTGGGATTGCTCAGCCGCTTCTGGGATTAGGCGCTGGCTTGGTATATCCTGGCTTGTATTGCTTGTCATATGGCTAAGTACTAAATTAATTTGCAGAGCAAATCAAATTCTGATGTGGGAGTACAGCCTGGGTGCTCTCCAGACTTCAGTGGTGACTGATCTATTTGAGTACAGAAAAACAATTTTCTCTCTTTCTCATCACAAGGGTTTTTCAGCCATCAGAAGCCTACAAAACAAAGAGATGAGGAAGGTAGAGAAAACTATACTGAGGGCTTTTGGTGTGTTGTTTTCTTATTTCACTCTGCTCATTTACATGTCATCTGTGAGACCTGAATACTAGCCAAAACTCATCCCAACGATGCAAAATTATGCAGCAAAATTATTATATATGCAGCAAAATTATTTCTGAAGACACAATCTCTTTGATGCAAAAGGATGATCATTCTTATTACATTTCAACAGGAGCTTTATTTCTTATTAAAATATTCCAATAGTCTTTACCAGATAAATGTGGGGGTTTTTAATGTAAAGAAGCAAAAAACATTTCTCTTGCTTGGTTGTGATTCAGGTTCTCAGATTTATTTGGGATATAAGCACCACAAGATAACTTACAGGAATGCTCACCTAGTCCACTATCCTTATAAAATGCAAAGGGCAAATGGATCTGATAGGGGAGAGTTTCTTGAAAGCATGCTGACTAGAGAGCAGCATACACTAGAAGGGGTCAGCCTCCATTTAAGCAGGTAATCTGTCAGAAACTAGAGCCAAGTCTTACTTGTGGTTTCTGTGTGAGAGGGAGAGAAAGAGAAATCAAAACCCAGGTCAGAAAACTCAGATGAGCTGTGGCAGATGTGACCTCAAACCTGAATCATGTTTCGAAGCATGCAGTTATATCTCAGTCAGACCATGTGGATGTGCTAGAAGAAGCTGAAGAGATTAACCAAGATGATAAAAGGAGAGAGAACTCCTCTGAGAGTCCTCTTTATGACTGAAGTACGAGGGCTTTGGTCTGTGGGGCTGTGCCAACGATTAGGTGGCTCTACCCATAGGAAACAACCTAGATGCTGAGAGCAGAAACTTAGGGTAAAATACAGCACAAGGAGAAGTGGGACTTGTAAATCCAAGTGGGGTTTGTGCCAATGCAAATGTGTTGCAGGTGGTAGATGAAAAGCTGATTTGAATTTCTCTGCATGGAACTGTGCTGTTTTACATAGACTCAACATCAGAATGTAAATTGTTTAAAAATCAAAGTCAGTTGAGATTCATTGTGTGTAAATGTTGGACTGAGGTGGGTAAAGAGATAGCAGCCCAACTACTTTTGTTATCCTAGATTTAGCTGTTAGTATATCTCACTTCCCCCCAAAGCAGCCCACACAACGCAGCAAATAAGTTCTGAAATCTTTTACTAGAGCTAGGCTTTGTTACGATCATGGAGTTTCTCTGTCATTAAATTTCTCCAAAATATATGGTCCCCTTGAGTTTTCACTTATTTCTTTGGAAGAAGATTTTTTTTTCTTACCCTCAGGCTTTACAAGTAAGTAAAAATGCAGTAAATACGCCATGAAGCCTGTAGGATATGTAAACACTGAAACTCTTCTTGTCACAAATGCTATGGGTATGATGAGAAATCCAAGATGAAGATAATTTGAGGACTGTTCCCTGGTACCTGCTACCCCATAGCTGTGAAGGGCTGAACACAAGAGGACATAGCCTCAAGCTGTACCAGGGGAGGCTTGGGTTGGACAGCAGAAAGAATTCCTTCATGGAAAGGGCTGTCAGGCATTGAAATGACTGCCCAGGGAGGTGGTGGAGTCATCATTCCTGGAGGTGCTCAGAAAGAACTGGACGTGACACTCAGTGCCATGGTCAACATGACAAGGTGGTTTCAGTCAAAGGTTGGACTCAATGATCTTGGAAGTGGTTTCCAACCTTAGTGATTCTGTGATCACATCAGGCCTGCCACAGAATCTTTCAGTGGCCTCATCAAGGTGGCTACAAAAGAATCGTAGTCATTAGTCCATGAAACCCAAAACTCTCTTGACAAATGAGGCACACCAGAATAATGATTAATTTTAAACCCTCAGAACTTATTATGTAGCACAGACACTTCCTAGAAAGTTCTGTCAGTATTAGCTATATAGATCCATTCTCACAGCACTTTTTTTGCCATGTTCCAACAGAAGATGCATTTCCCAAAGCAACTGTTTCATTTTGAACGAGTCTGATTTGGAAGCAGAGAATGTCCAAAGAGATGTTTGCTGACTTTAGCTCTATTCTGATGGAGAAGGGAGCAAAAGAGAACTTTACAAATAAGAATGAATATGACCTCTTGATAAATTCCAGCCAAAACTATGAATGGTTTATCTCTTGTAAGGTGCAGCTTGATATTTCTCTTTAACAAACCTGTCCAATGTAAAACAATGTCTCAGGTATGAGACTCTTTCTGTGCAGAAAGGTGGCAAAGAAGTAGTGCACAGAAATTTAAGAAGGCAGTGAAGCGCCACAGAGAAAACTAAGGAGGAACAAAATGTAAGAGTTATTTAGGAAATGCCTGCTTGTTGAGAGGAGGAAAGAAATTGTGCTAGGCTAGCTGTCATTTTATCCTAAATGGCTGTTCAGGAGACAATTCTAAAAGGCTTTGAAGAGAGTTCAAATTAGGCCTCTGTTTTTTTCCTCCTAATTAGCCAGTCAGAACTAATCTTCCTGATATACCTGCACGTTAATGGCACCAGCAGAGAGCAGGAGTAGGAGCAAGAGGATGCTCCTCAGCCCCTTCTCTGCATGCCAACCCTTTGCTGCTGGGAACTGCAGGCTTTCAAGTGCAAGTTCTGCCACAGGACACTCCATAAACCATGTGATAATAGGCACAAGATAGTGAGTGGACAGATATAAACAACACTAAATTTAGCTTTCTCTCCAAACCAAGCCTTCTTTGCTATGGGAATGCTAACAGTAGAACAGCATCAGCTAAATTTGCCTGAAGGATCTGTGGGTTTTCACATTCGTGATTTGGCCTGCTGACAGTATGTCTATATAGTCTGCCTTCAAATTATCACCCAGAACTATAAATTAACATTTTTTCTGACAAAATAATGAGCTGAACATAGCTTTGAATGATTTTTTTTAATCCTAAGACTAATTTAGGAATATGCCCTTTTGCTAGGATACTCTCTACCTCACCATTCTTCTCTAATGAGCAACATGGTTCTAAGTTAGATCACAGGAAGGTGCAAATGTGTCTGATAAAAAGCTATGGTAAAATGCAAGGAATAACTATAATGTACTTTTATAAAACTGAACAAAATTGGCCCATATGTTAAATTGGTACATAACTGATAATGCTTCTGATGTGTGTATTGCCAATTTTCCAATGTGATAGGGTTGTTATGTTTCCATTTTTGGTTTCTGAGTAATTGTGGGAAGCTTACTATGTAAATGAGCATGTACTGATACCTAAAAAACCCTGTTTCCACTTGAGTTGGCAATAACATCAGTATGCAACAGTAAATTAAAAATTATGCCTTTATAGATATGGGTAACTTTTTATATTGTTGAGAAGTCATATAAAAAGGTTATAAAAGGGTAGGCCAAGTTACTAACAAATACAGGAATATCTTGCAACATGAAAAAAAAAAGAAAAAAGTTAAATTAAATCAGCCTAACCTTCCTTTTAAGGAATCCCAAGCAGCTGACGGCCTGGTCCCAGGGGCTGCCAGAGCTCTCTCTACACAGCCCATGAGAAGGGGCACACTGGACTGTGTTGGCAACCTGGCACGAGATGGATGTGCCTGTGCCCACAGCCACAGGTGGGCTGGGAGATGGTGGTGACAATCCAGCACAGGTGGGAGTCACCCAGGGATAACTCAGCATCTGCTCCTCCAGAGCTGTGTGTCTGTAAGCACTACACACACCTGCATGGCACAGCTAGAACAGGAAATCAATGAAGGCTCTTGTGAAATGGTGGGGTAGGTTTGGGGAGAAATGATTCCATGATAAATAATTTTCTCTTTCTTTTTGAAAGGATTTACTGAAACCTGACCCACTTCTGCCTATGTAGATGCTTAGGCTTAAGTTTCCAAAGGTACTTAAAATTAGGTTGCCAAGTGTTATTGGAATGACATGAAGTTAAATTATCCTGCTGGGAAGCAAGGCAAATTGTCTCCATCCTGACACCCTTACTTCCAGACCTCTAGTAACCTTAGGATTCTTTCTGAGACAGTGGTGGAGAAGTCCCCAGGCTAAGCAAGCAATTCCAAGAAAAAGGCAGTAAACAAATAAGGGGTAAATTGTTACAATTTTGTTAGGTTCTCTCTACTCTTTCTTCCTCCGTGCTGCATTTGGTGCAATGGCTACTCCCAACTCAAAGTCAGAATGGCTTTGAGCCACCAGGGAAATGATTTGAAGAATATTTATAGACTCTATTCTTTCCAAACTCAAATGAAAGCTGAAAAGCCGATGATTTTCATGAAGTTCACAAAAAAATGTAATTTCTAGTGAAATAAAATATTTTTCAGTTTTGAATGCCAAAGTTACTTTTTAAATACAGACCAATCTTCTACAAGAAAATATTGATTTAAAAAAATCATTACCCTTCCTAAAGTTCTGTTCCAAAATGTTGAAATGAGACACTTTGATGTATCAGAACACTTTGTCTAGTTTCCTCTTGAAAATGAATTACAGCAAAACAGATCTATGTTTCAAACAAAATGCACAGATGATGTGTGGTGAATGATTTTGTTTAAGCCTATGAATAAATCTAATAAATACAACATCACTGAACCTGGCATTGCTAATCTGTAACTTCAAAAGTAGCTGCATTTCATCATTATAGATAAATCAGAATAATATAAACAACCTATAGGTTACCTCTTCTCCTTCTTCAATATGATAATCCTTCCTTTCATTTGGCCCTCCAACAAACATCACATTTAATTGATAGCGATGCCTAGAAGAGAAAGTGACATTTTGAAGCTACCTCTATTCATGATGTTCTTTATTTCATTTATTTTTTTAAATTCTTTTAGGACAGTGAGTCAATGAAATAATGTTGAGTGAAAAGCAACAGCCAGTACAAGAACTCATAAGCCCTTGGATGCTTCTCTCTGCTCTGGCACTGTCCTGTTGGGTGACCTGAGGCCAACCACCTCCCTCCTGGTGTTTCAATGCCTCCAGCTATGAAAAGGGGACAACAATAGCTGCCAGCTGTGAAAAGAGCTTTGAATTGGAAAGATAAAGAATGTTACCTAAGAGACAGGAACTAGAAAAAAGGCTTTTCAACCTGAGCTGATTATGTAAAGGTAAAACTATTTGAAGTTAATAAAGGTAAAAACATACCTCCCCCCCCCCTGCCCCCGACATTGGCAGAATTACCACAGACACTGATGGTAGGAATCGCCAGCTAATTTCTGTTCTGCTTATACTGGTTTTGCTAAGCTAGAACACTATGACAATGGTCTCATTGTGGTTGTGGCTATTTCAGAAAAGGAGATTCCAGGCCATTTCTTAACTCTGCCCTTCATAAGAGCCCCAGTGAGCATTCCTCTCAGCTATCACAAGGAATGGCTATCACCCCAATTACCTATCAGTCCATTCACACTAATAAAAAGCTAAGGTAGCAAGCTTTCCTTTGCTAAAAAACCCTCAAAATCAGGCCTGTTAGCTGTAAACCAAAATGTGTTCTTCTGCTGTTTGACAAGTGAACTGAGGTGTGTTAACCTCTGCTTTGCAATGAGGGGGTTCTGGGCAGTAACATTGAACGAGCCAGGCCATGATCCCCTGAAACACAGGGAACAGCTCGTGTCCAGTGTCAGCACCTTGTAAGCCTTAATTGAGAGAGGCTGTTCTGAGTGGCTACACATACACATTCAATCTGCCACCATTATCACTTTTTCTGTGGAGAGTATTTAAATGATAATGCAATGATGATCACACAGTGGGGACTAGTAAAGCAGACAGAACAAGTAACAGTGACAAATTAGTTGGTCAAACAAACTAAAGAATTAGAATTGACTGCTCTCTCCATAGGAAGCTGTGTATTTCACAGCACTGGGCTTCATATCTGTATCATAAAATAAGGAACTGAAATCCAAATTGTTTGTACCATGCAGATTTAATATTCATTTTCAACAGCACATTGCAATGCTTTTGCATTAATGAATACCTCTATCAAAGAAAGGCAGGATGACCCAAACAGCAGCAATACAGATAATAATTAATGAAATTAATGAAAATCAACCCTGAAGAACAAAATAAGAGAAAGGCAATCTGTGGGTATATTGTAGTCTACTGTTCAGGTGGGTTGGTTTTTTTTTTTTTATAAACATTCAGTTCTGTTATTAGTTCACTAAGTAAAACTGAAAATACTGCTTTAAAACAATTACTACTTGACTTCCTCATTTGGCGAATCTACGATTAATTATCCCATAGATTTACCTGGGCTTTATAAAATAAACAGGCCATGGGTTAATCATTCAATCATTAACAAATGTATACTGACACAATCAAAAGATTCCAGCTATGAAATATGAGCAGCAACTCCAACAGGTAATAGTTGCTTTAAGGTAAGGAGAAATATCATAACAAAGAAAAGTTTCAGTTAAGACTGCCATAATGCAATTAAGAGTATTGTAAAGGTTTCAAGGATAAGAATATTACTTTTGTACTATTGTTAGAATGAGGAGCTAACTAATGGACTGTTAAGTTTTCCATACTCTTACATTTCTCTTCTTATCCACATAAAGAAAATGGTATCAGCAGGTAACCCTTTAAAAGCATTATAAGACTACAAAGAATCAGGTGGTCCATGACCACACTTACTTGTCATTTTAAGCATCATATTCTGAACTCAGAAGAAGAGCTTTAGAAGTACCTGTAAAAATCAGCTGTGTCAAGGGGTTTGATTTTGCACTAATTGCTCATTGTTGAGGTTAAAAAGCATTTAAACTTACAAGATAGTATCATTAAAATACACTGGCAGTGCTGCAATTTAATTAGATGTATCATTTTCTTGACTTTGGTAAAACTCTGAATAGGCAGTAATTGAGGTTTTGTGTTGCAATCCCAAAAGGGTATTTAAAGATTGTGATCCTCTCAAATGTATGGAACACAATGTCATAAAAGTCTGAAAAGTCTGAAAGCTGTAATAACTTCAGTTACCAAAAGCTGTACTGATTTGCTGTGAGACCTAGTTTTAACTGTTAATTCTCCCTTGAAACAAAGATTTTAAGTTACTTAAATTTTAAGGTGGTTGCCTTCCAATGAGGTAGTATGATACAGAAATTTGCCTTATACATCTCTACTCAGCACATAAAGGGATCAAGTCTTTGAAAAAATGTTGAAAATCTATTAGTTGCTTCTTGGAAAATCACCTAAAACCTTCTGGAAAATCCTGAAAGCATTTAGGTAGCACCAGGTGCAGGTGGTGCAGTAGATGGTTTTACTCTCCTACATAGGCTAAAGCCATGTTGGAAAAATGGATTTTGTTGGAAACTATGCAATTTATATTACAAAAAATGTTTTTTGTTTCGCTGAAATTTCTTAAAATTATTATGGGCAAAGATCTCTGATAGATGTCACATTCCAGATTTACTCAAGGTTTACACAGAACTACTAGTAAGCAGTACAGAACAGTACAGTAAACACAAAAAAGGTTCATCATACTGATAAGGAAAGAAACACATGAATATTCCATATATGTAAAATATTAAAATTTTCCCATTATCATTGGTAAGCTTCAGAAATGAATATGCTTCATAAACTGCTCCCTAAATCCATTTTGAAAATGAAAAAAATGGGAACACTTGTAGTGATTCAAGTATCAGAATTTTTCAGTTCTACATACAGCTGTAGTTTCAACACAGATATGGCAGTAAGGATGTACTCTACCTTTTCTTTGTCTTGTAACCATTGCTTTGAAAAGTAACCCTTGCACCTGTGAATGGAAATTAATATCACTGATACATTAGTGCCCATTCAGCTTTTTATTAGATATAACAAGGGTAGGCAAGAGGCATATTTTTTTGGTTTTTTTTAAATGATGAAAATTGTAGAGAAAGATTTTTTTAAATTAAAGAAAATGCTTTTTAATTTCTTTATAAAACCTAAGTCTATGTCACTCCTTAGAGAGAATACTTTCTAATGAAAGCTTTCTGCATACAGTTTTAGACAAAATATTTTCTCCTCAGCTTCACTGACAAAAGAAATCCTCATTAATATTTTGATACACACAGGACAATTTACATTGGAATTTGTTCACAAGCTTTGACACGGGGAATATGCAGGGTGTACATACAACTGCATAATGCCCACACTTTTTCCCTTATACTAGCTGTCTCATTCATAATACTGTAAACAGCTGAAAAACTTTCAGGCTCCCTGACCTCCTGCCTTGACAGATCTGGAAATGCCCTGGAAATCTGATCCTCTGGTACTGCTGCCTTCCCTTTTCCTTGTTTTTCTGTGATACATCCTTCTGATGTTGATTGCTCCTGCAGCTTTGGCTCCTCTGTGATGCTGGAATGATTCTCAGCAGCTTTAGCTACTTCAGGTTGTCATTTGGTTTTGCATGTGATGCCATCTCCTCAGATTTCTAGGAATTTGTTGTCACAGAGCCTGACACAAATTCTCTTAACTCAGTCTCCTTGCCTACAAGCAACTTTGAGTTGAGGCAAGTATCTTGCATTCAAGTTGATCTTTGCAGCTTCTGCTGAGTTATTGCAAATCAGATTTCATCACTTTCTGTTCTTTGGAACGGCACTCTGTCTGCAGCCTGAGAGGAACTATGGCTCCTTATTAGTCTTTACCATTACCAATCTTTTGCATTGCTGCAGCTTCCTAGGAATATTTGTATATCTAATAGCTTGGTAAAAAAAGAAAAATCTTCATTTACTTACATAAGCTTATTGCAAACAGGTGGCAAAAAGGCAGTTTTGTTTTCTTCTATCCATTTTCTTACATTCACAAGAAGCTCCATGGTCCAGCACCTGTGAAACTTTTGCCTGAGGTATCAGAATTTGCAGAGTGTTTTTTCCATGAGCCGACTGCCCGTGATTCCAATCCCAGTGCTCAGGGGATTGGCTGGTAAGAGAGGTGTCTTCAGGCTTCAGTGTCAAAGGGGACAGGTCCATCAGCCAAAGGTTACTTCACAGGGAGTACTAATGCTCCAGCAGCTTGGCTAATAATTGACAAGTGGTTTTAAAATATGTATTTTTATTGGAGACTGGGTTTTGCCCACAGGGGGTTTCTTAATTCTCTTTACTGCATCAACTGGAGGGTGAATATTACCTCTGCAAAAATGGCCAGTCAGGAAAAATGGGCGAGCCTAGGGCATTCACTCCTTTCAAGTTTAATACAAAAACCTCCCTTCAACATTCCAAGGCTGAATGTTTGTGCTATGTGTATTTGTTTGAAAACACTGGGATCTTCTTTTGCCAAGCAGCCAAAATACATCCGTCTCCTGTATTTTTAAGACCAAGAGCAGCTGTCCATAACAGCTCATCTTAATTTGATGCGCTCTGCCAATGTTATAGCAGGGCTTGTGGAAAGCTGACCCTGATTCTGTGATGCCCTTTTGGAAAGTGCAGCATATTGCCATCAAATTGTCAGGGAAAAAAGAAACTAAACTGAGAAGAACCAGGTTTTCCAGATCTTTATTAGTCTTTATTCCCTGTGGTTGCTACAGTTGCTAAAGGACTGCTCACTCTATTCCCTGCCACCCCCAATTTTTTTTAATAAAGAAATTTATAAACATTTTTTCAGACTTCAAACACATGAAATGAGTGGGTAAACAAAAAAATCTCAAGACATTAGAGTATCTTAGCACTTTGCTCTTGACGTATCTCAGTCTTACACTTTTATCTATACTGTGCTTAGTGGGTAAATGTGTATGGGTATAAGGTGATAAAATGATCTGTTGAGTAGTACATTCTCCATGGCTTGCACATATGAGGACTGCAGCTACAGGCCCGAAAATTCAGCATGATGAGCAGTACAAAACTGGGAGTTCTTTAACTCGTACTGTTGTAATTTCCCACCAGAAGAAAGCAACTGAGTGTGACTTTGAACTAATACTGTGCTTTTATCAAGTATTTGTAAGAGTGACTCTGTTTTACCTTCATCTCTACCACTTTGCAGTTCAGTTCAGTTTAAACTCATTATGTAATTTATAAAGCAGGAAAAAATCCCTCATTTTAGGGTAAAAAAATCCCCATGTGGATTACAGTCCCATTGTATTAATACAATCACAATGGGACTAGCCGTGATTTCCTGAGAAGTAAGCCCAAAGTAGTTATTATTTCATTCAATTACAAAACACCACCACCACATAATTTATTTAGCACATGACATTTCTACCAACAGAACGGCTGTGGTGAGACACCAGCACGCAGCAAACACATAAGGCCTGTTTTTGAACTTACAGACAGGTACACTTTGGTACTTTTTGTTCTGTAGGCTGCTGGCAGTTCTGTTCCTAGCTGTGAAGGAAAGAGAGCTTCTATTTAAAATGCACTTTCACTTAGGGGATTATGACCCAGACTGGCAGGACTGGAGACATGCAGACACTCTAGTTAATGATCGTGGCTTTGTAAAGCTCTGCCTCATCATTGGTAACTTGTTACAGAGCAGGACTCCATTCGTTGGGCATGAAAGCCAAAAGAATCTCCAGAGTCTCAGTAGGAAAAAACACAGATCTGGAATTGAGGATTGAGCCAATCCTTGTTCATCACAGTATTAAAGTACCACTTTTAACTGCAGGGCTCTTGTCCACAACCACTGCACTAATCCCTAGTCTCCACTTTTCCCAACCAGACAGAATACAAGGTACTATTACCTGCAGAGAAAACTTTCTCAGCTGCAGGCTCATAAATCCACTTTGTGGCTGGTATGAGGTATGAAAACCTGACAGTTAAAACTACTCAGGGAGGAAACAAAGTTCACTTACAAAATCCACCATTAATGTAAGGCTGAGGCTATTATCACAGGGTAGCATTTTCTGCAACTTTCTGAAAATCAGTAGGTTTTGAAAAATGAAGTTAATTGCCACTTCATGCATATAATAGTGGGGCTAAGAAATGCAGATAACTGCATGGCATGAAAGGCTCTGAAACTATTTCTGTGAAGTGTATTGGAGAGGCAAAGAAAACAACCCGTGTTGCAGTCTCTGTGACACCCAAGTAAGTAAGTTCATCTCATACACCTCAGGAGGTGGTTGGGGCCTGGATTTTAGTTGCTAGTCTGCTTCACAATGGCTCTTCACATCCATCAAAGCCTGTTCCAGCACCTGGGGTTTCTGTTCTCCCCTCTGGCCCTGATCCTTTGTTTTGTGCAAAGGTAAGGACTCAACATGTAACCTTTTGCTGCCAGAGAAGTGCAAGAGTACTGAAGCATGAAACTGCTACATGAAAATAATTCATTTTTTTGTATTGAGGGTACAGGAAAAAAGGATTACTGGAAAAAGCTGCATTTTGGACAACACTCTATTCTTCTACCTTCCTCAATTACCAGACCTATTAGAGACTTAAATTTACAAGCTTGTGTCCAGCAAGAAAGATATGTTAACAAAAAAATACAAGCTAAATATTGACACTGGGCCATATACTTTTTAAACTACACTCTCCATGCTACCTTTTTTTTCCCCACAGCAATCTTTGTGTGGTATAAACTATTTTATTATCATAATGATGCTAAGGGTAATGAAGGCTGCTGCCATTTTCTGGTATGCAATAGGTATATTTATATGATGGAAAACTTCTCTCAGGAAAGGAACTGCCAGTTCTCTTCTCCGTGCCAGACACCTTCATCAAGGATCACATACAACATTTGCATGCTGCTTAACCTATCAATGGTGTATACCACTGAAATATACTTTAATGATGCGCACAGTAATAATACCAACAGGACAAAAACTTTCTTGGCAAGTGACGAGCACCTCCTGTCCGTTCAAGTAGTGTTGGCTTATTATGGGAGGAGTAGTGGAATCACACTTGCGTTTAATTATCTGTTGTGACGAGTATGTTTACCGTGTTTTTGCACATAAGGTAGGACAGATGTGACTGCAGAATAAATCCATGCTTTAACAGTGCACACGTAGTGTTGAACAAACACTTGTTTTGAGAGTGCCAGGCGCCCCCGGTGTCGCACACAGCGGCGATGCTATAGATGTCACCATTCAGTTCCCTGTCAGTAGCTGGTCACTTTTCGCTGCGGCGTGGTCCCGAGCATGACCGAGGGTACATCATCACCCCCCGGCTGCCCTGAACGTGAGGCTGAGCTTCGCTGACCCAGCGGCCAATGCCTTTTACCGAAGGCCGTCAGGAGGCTCCGTCCCGCACGACCCGGGGCCGAGCTCCGTCTGTCTCGTCCCCGGAGAACGGAACTGCGGGACCCGCTCCACCCGGCAGCAGGCCACGTTGCCAAGAGGCGGC